>CAUHTR010000501.1:0-126341 GCA_959609185.1 Schmidtea polychroa | reverse complement strand
NTGAAAGAAGAAATCAATATGAAATTGGTTGCACCAGTCAAGCTAATTCCAACTAAAATTCGAATTCTTATCCGGCACGCTTTCAATGATTGATGTCAAAACTATTGATGATGTTTTTAAACGGATAGATTCGAATCTATCATGTAATCAACATGCATGGTTCAACAATAGATATGCAAGATTTTATGATGCTTTTGATGAAATCAGTTTCAAAGAAAATGAAAATTGGTATATAACAATAGCAATCCAGGGATATAAAGTTGATAATAATGATGTATATTCTCCTATTTGGAAAATTATGTCTGCTAGACTTTCACAAATATTTTAATGTTATATTTAATAAATGTATTAATCAGATTTGTTTTTCTCTTTATTAATTGCAACATAAATGCAAATGACATGCAAATTTAACAAAGAAAATCTATAAACAAAATTATAATATAGTTTTAAAGTGATGAAAATGACTGCAGAAAAAGGTTAACATGATTAATTAATTACCGAATTATTTATTATTTAGAATTTTTAATCAACTTTTTGTTGGAAAAGTTAGCAGAAATATCTGGTGTGAAAATTGAGGACATATTATCTATTACAAATGCCTTAAATATCGGCTGGTTAGTTGAGAGTCAAGATACAGGATTTGATGATGAGGAAGAAACTCAAGAAACCGATACTCAAGAAATTGATGAGGAAATCTATGAACCTATAAATGAACCTATAGAGGAACCTATAGAGGAACCTATAGAGGAACCTAAAGATGAATCTAAAGATAATATTACGAATGATTGTATTGATCATGTCGTTGAAAATATAATGAAATGTGGAGATGACGACTGCGAATGTGTTAATTAATAAATCTTAGTTAATTAGTGTTTGTAAATTTATTTAAAATGTTATTTAAAATTTATTTAAAAATCAAACAAACAAATATTAATTTTTATTTAAAAATCGAGATATAACATACAAAATAGCAACACCTGTTGCAAGTTTTACATAGGTTTTAAACTTCATTTTGTGCTCGTCGATTTCTTTTGCATTTCTGGCGAGTTGATTGAATACGCCCCATCCGCCATTGGCTTCAATCCATGGTTGAAACTTTGACTTGATTATCTAGAAAATAAATATTAATAAAATATAAATTATAAAAGTATTACTTCTTGAGACCACTGATAATAGTGCTCTGAGTCCCATAGACTTCTTTGGATTATTATTTTCATATAAGCGAACCCTACTAGTATTCGGGTCCACTTCATCTGATCGTCGCATAGACAGTTAAAAATTCTATTAAAATAGAATTTTTTGGTTTCGAGACAATCAGAATTGATCACATCTTCATAATCAATGTGATTACCTTCTATAATCTTTTCGGTCCGATCGACCAGGAAACATAGGCTTTCCATAATATTCCTGTTGACGAGTTCTCTTAAAAGATTTTCCATAAATTGAGACATTTTTACAATAATTTAAAATATGATGTTTTATTTATACTAATACCGGATGATTTTGATTGGTTGATAGACTATAAATGTAAAAGAAAGGTTTTGATTTGATACACCATGAAAACTATATTCATATTGCTAATTATTATAACGAGTGTGTGCTCACACAATACAACAATAACAGTGGAGTCTTTTAATAAATCAATATGTGTTGTCCGAATACAGCCAAGTTGATGGATATTTTATATATTCTCGACAAACCAAAATGGTCAAAGCATCCAGGAAAAAGAATATCTCAAAGATTAGAGAATTTAGAAAACAGTTATGAACTATCATTTGAATATATACAAAATATAAAATTTGAATTGATTGATCATATTAAGGTTTTCAATAACTCTATTGTTGAAAATAAAATGAATATGAAAATAATTGATAAGAAGCATGATTATTTGTTAAAAAAGATTGAATTATTATTAAGAGAAATTCAAACAATCAAAGGATCAATAGAATCTATGAAAATCAATTCTACGTTACCAATTTCAAACAATATTGCTGCGAATAGTACATCAATATTTAGTTTACCTTTGTTAATTTTACATTATTTTATTGTTTAAATAAATGTATGTTTTGTTGATTTGTTGATTTGTTGAGCGTGACCAGTACCCTTGTGAGCATTACCCATAGGGGGACAAAATATTTTGTCGGATAGACTAGGAGTATATAGACTCGGAGTATATAGATTAATAATAATAATAATAATAATAATAATAATAATAATAATAATAATAATAATAATAATAATAATAATAGTAACAAGATATATAGCTCATTCGAAAGGTCTTGGATTGAGCTTTAAATGAGCTATCGATTATTAATTTTCGTTGGCGGGAACTTTGAAAAAAAAAATTAAAAATAATAATATTTTTAAAAATAATAATAAAAATAATAATATTTTTAAAAAATAATAATATGACCTTGATGAGTCATCGCGATGACTCATATGACCTTGGCAATGACCTTGGATGAGTCATGCGACCTTGAAAATGACCTTGATGAGTCATAGGATGACTCAGATGACCTTGAAAATTTTTGATGAGTCATGGTATGAGTCATATGACCTTGAAAAAATTTCGATGAGTCATAGTATGAGTCATTTGGCCTTGAGAAAATTTTTTCAAGGTCATATGACTCATATGACCTTGAAAATGACCTTGATGAGTCATAGGATGAGTCAGATGACCTTGAAAAAAATTTTCGAGGTCATATGAGTCATATTATGACTCATTTGACCTTGAAAATGACCTTGATGAGTCATAATATGAGTCATGGTCTTTGTTTAAATGACCTCGAGGAATTTTGATGAGTCATACTATGACTCATATGACCTTGAAAATGACCTTGATGAGTCATAATATGAGTCATGGTCTTTGTTTAAATGACCTCGAGAATTTTGATGAGTCATAGTATGAGTCATACGACCTTGACAATGACCTTGATGAGTCATGGTCTTTGTTTAAATGACCTTGAAAAAAATTTTTTGACCTTGATGAGTCACATTATGAGTCATACGACCTTGAAAATGACCTTGATGAGTCATAGGATGAGTCATGGTCTTTTTTTAAATGACCTTGAGAAATTTGATGAGTCATAATATGAGTCATGGTCTTTGTTTCAATGACCTTGATGAGTCATATGTCTTTGTTTAAAAAAATGTACTTTTAGACTTAGCATATTTTTGAAAAATATGACGACCGGGGGGGGGGGTACTGTGCTAGCGGTGCCCTGTGCCAGCGGTGCCCAATCCATCTACTGCTTATATAGATTTCGTTAATGATTAAAACCATGTAAGACGATTATAATTATTTTTTATTTTACTAAAAAACAAAAACTGATGTGTCAAATTCCAAACAGGATATTGCCAAAATAGCCTGGGAATCCTTGCAAGTAAAAATTATTTAAACAACATTAACCCTTATACCACTGAAATAAAATTACGAGGAAAAACCAAACTCAACCAAACTGACCGTTACAAGCAAACCATGTGTTTGATCGTGTTCAAACCTGCAGGTTGTGGTGTGTAGTTTTACAGACGAAAAACGGTCTTAATGTTTGGAACACGAAAATGTTTTGATTTGAATTGAATGGGGTTTTTATGATGACCGTCTGTAGACGGTTTTAGTGGTTAAAGGGTTAATTAAAATATCAGTAAAATTAACACATAACACTAACAAGAATAAGAGTAATATATTATAAAATATTAATAAAAACAAAACTGCAATATTTATTGTATAATCTTTTAAGGTTTAGAGATATTTAAAATTGAATTTTGTATTTCTCCAAAAGTTTCTGAATTTCCATCCTCGGTGATTCGTCTTGATTTCTTGCATAATGATATACATCATATCCGTTTTTGTCTCTGAGAGATGTATCGACATTTTTCCATAACAATAATTGCACAATAGCGAGATCTTCAGAGCACGTTGCTATCATTAACGGCGTACGAGAGTCATCATCAGAAAATGGCCTGTTTAATTGTTCGGTTGTTGCAGTTACAAAACAGATTAATTGCCCTCGTCTATCTCCGCGATTGATTGCAGAGACAAGCAGTTTGTGTATGTTTTCATTGCACAGAACAGAAGGAACATATTTTTTATTTATATATTTGTTCTTCAGCCATTCTATAATCGATTTATCCCCCGGAGTTGGTCTAAAATTTTGATTTATGAGGGAATGTCAAGATAGTCAGAAATAAAGTAGAAAGGGGAGCATCAATTAATTACTCATTTTCTTCCATTTTTGATCAAATCTTCCTTCTAAAAACACTTCATATTTTGAAGAAACAAATTTATTTAGTCGGTTTTGTGTACAAATAAAAGAGACGGACAAAGAAGGTTATTTAGTTATAATTAAAATTCCGAAACCCTCAAATGTTCCCGTACGTACTTCATGGTAATCCGTTCTTTACTTTTACACTGAACGTATTTTATGTAATTTGGCTTATGTAAATTTGAAAAGCAAGTGAAAATTATCCTTTTCTATTATTATTTATTAATTTTATCTAAAAAAATAAATTAAAAAATATTTAAAAAAAATTAAATCAATGTTATAATTAATTTTTTAATTAATATTATTTGTGATGATGTAAACAACAAACACAAATTTTATAATCGAAACCATTTAAAAAAATAAAAAATAAATTTGTATAGAAGCAATTTTTTATTAAATAATTTCAGTTTCAAATTATGTGATTATTTGATTGATATTAATTTATTGGAGAATTAATATTCAAATTAATTCTTATTATTTTTATCTATTTTGCCTATTTATCTATTTTATCTATTTATTGACTAGTGATAATAATTATTTATTGATTATAATTAATTAATTTTATCTCGAATTTATATTAGGATTTTTATTGATTAACACTTAAAAATTGATTAAGGCTATTAAAATAAAATAATTACTTTTTATCTTCAGTTAAAAGTAATTTTGCTTCCATAACTGAGTTGACCAAACAATTACCAAATGATTCCATGATTTTTAGTTTAATGCTGTCCAATCCATCTAATGTCAAAGAGCCTATTTTGCTGTAATCAACTCCTAGATTCCTATGATCTCCGGAACAACGATCACAGACTAGAATTCCAAAATTGTAAACAATCCAATTCGGATTTCCTGCAGAACATTCAGCGCAAACATCGTTACCATATTTGCTACGAATCTGATTAAGCAGTTCTGTTTGATCTGCCAATATATCGGGTTTCTCAATAGCAATTTGACTAATAAGTTTGGTTTTTGCCTCAATTATTTTTTCCATCCAATCGTGTTGTTCATTTTCATTTGCAGCTTTAAAAGTGTGAATCATTATTTTCCCTCTATTTCCCTGTCCGTAAATTTCAATTTTTAAACTATCTAAGATTTAATAAAATAAAATTTTCCTGTAAAAATTTTACTTTCTTGGTCAGCAGTTTGGGATTTATTTTGTTCTGAATGACGTGTTAATATTTGTATTGTATTTTAACATAATTACTAGTATATCCATTTTGAAAATTGTTTCCGGGAATCTTTGGAGTGAAAACAGATAAATCAATAAATTTTGGTTCAAGTTTCTTTTCAAATTCCTTTAAAGTAAGTATAGAAAATAATGGCGTTGAAATGTTTGCTTACGTTTTTGGAATTATGATAGTATAATTTACCATCAACAGTTAGTGTCAAAACTACGCTAGATTTGTTTTTAAGAATTGTGCTTTGTTTTACGATTAAATCCTTGGAATAATCATAAATTGGTGCACACTAGAAAAACAATTCATGATATAAGCCAAAGAGGAAAGACGTGAAATTATTACAGATTAAATATATATAAAAAATAAAATAAGCGAAATTGTGAATGAAAACAGATCAAAATGAAGAAATTTAAAGATATGAATAATTTACCCTGGAGTCGTAAAATTCTATTATATTGAAACGAGGTGGGTTATTCTGAATTTTTGATAGCACTAACCGGTTGCGTACAATACACTATTTGTTTGTTTAACTCATTACTTCCCATGGTCATTATAACAGAAATAAAATAAACTGCTATGTTATTATATATACAATATCAAATTTTGATATAAGTAAAATATAGTTAAATAATGATTGCTTTTTCAAATCTGTTATTAATGGTATCTATGATATTGTTTTAATGAACCAAGAGTCTGAACAAAACATATTGAAAAAAAGAATGTCAGAAACCTTATGAAATATGACGCTATAATCTTTTGAAATCGCTATAAATATATGAAAGATATATATATATATATATATATATATATATATATATATATATATATATATATATATATATATATCTATATATATATATATATATATATTCGTTTGACTGTAAATATATGAAAAATCATATGTTGGGGTTCCACGAGACAGCCACAAAAACAAAGTGAAAATCAATAAAATAATCAAATTCACAATAATAATTAAAGTACAAAAAAAATTAATGAAAAATCAAAAAAAATAAAGATGAATATTTTCCTAGCAAACTGGTATGCCGAAAAATGAGACGAGTTCAAATATAATAAAAATAAAGTAAATGGGGTCCCTAGAAGGAAATAATTAGAAAAAACTAACCAAATTGTTTTGAATCTAGCGTACCAGAAAGGAATATCTCCCGTTGGAAGATTCAAGTGTGCAGAGCAAGAGTTATTTAAAATTGGGTGAACGGAGATTATTCCAATAAAGTGAGTAATAAAAAAATGTAATCGTGATAATTTCAAATAAATGTTTTTGTGTTGGGTTGTTCGATTTGCTCAATAAAATGACACCAAAGAGTCAAAACGTGACACCGACTTGCACAAAATACCAAACTATATACTATATAATAACCGAATAAGAGGAGTCCTGGTTCTGTTTTCAGTGAGCTTGTAAAGGAAGCCAGTATAAAAAAGTTCAATAAAAATATAATTTTAAATATACAAAATTTCACCAAGAAAAAGAACTAAGGAAAATAAAATGCGGGAAGTCCTGAATTAAATAAGTTACAAATAACAAACTAATTTCCTAATTACAATCTTAAAGTCTGAATTCTAGCTAAAAAGCATTAAAATCAAAAAAGTTATGTTATATTAAAACTACACAGATATTCATGGAATATTTTAACTCACTAGGAGGTGAAGGCTAACCTTGAAAAATACATGTTCCACTGATGAACAGTGACCAAATAATTGCAAGCATAAACATTTGATAAGAAATTGATATTAAGATATTAAATCACTCAGAAATTTTGTCTATTTAAATGTATTTTTAATTTGACAAAAATATTTAAAAAATTAAAAAATCGACATGAATTTGTAAAAGTTGATAATTTATTAAATAAACTATAAAAATTAATAAAATATTAAAACTTGGATTTGGGAAATTGAATTAATTTTAAAATGAAAATTGAAAGGAAACAACATGGAATTGAAATGTGATCGATATCACGGAGAATGCAAGAAAATGTGAATCCATAGAAAATCAATAAATAATAATAGATTTGAACCTGTAAAATTTCTAATGGACAGATTGAAAAATGATTTTTCTATAAACATTCTGAAAGGCGCAAACACAAAATAATGCATTAAAAAAATAAATAATCGATTAATTAAGAAAAATCCAAGACCTATTTAAATGATTATAATACAAGGGGAGAATATTAGGAAACGGAAAACGCAAACCAAATCCGAGTAGCAGAAAGACAGTATTAAACATATTAAAGGCCTAAATTAGACATTTAATAAGAGTAGAGTAAGAGTGAAAATTCAGAAAACCAGCAATTTGAAATTAGATTCAGAGTATAAAACGCGATACAGGTTGAAAAGGTAAATATTACAAGGCTTTAGAAGTAGTAAAATAAGGGCATCGAATAAGCAACCGAGGATTCGGAATTTTATCCAGGCGTTTATTATTTCGTTGTTCAAGGTTAAAACACTCGATAGCAGTTACAATCCAACATCCGGTTATTGACTAAAGTTGTTTGTAATCAGACAAATGTACAATATCATATATGCATTTTGAAGCTTTTTTATTGATTAAATAGCACAATAGGTCAATGAGAAACCGAATGTTATTAATTGGATTTCCTTTATCTTAATTTATTTTTAGACTATTGATTATTATTTTGTTTTATACTTAACACTAATTTTCAGTTCTGTCATTTTCAAACGTTTAAAACCAAAAAACTAAACTTTGAGTGTTTTTCGTATTAAATTCAATTGCTAACTAAAGTTAATGTAATAATTTTATATTTAGTTTTTTCTTTAAAAATTGATTTTGGAAAAAAAATTTAAATTTTTGAAAACGAAAAACGAACTTTAATGGAGAAATTCCTCATCAACGATCCACCAATAGTAAATCGCTTTTTTTTCGATTGGCCATTATCAACATTATTCATTATGTCAGTTTTTCTTTTACTTCCTTTATTAAGACTTATACTTTTGTTTACAGTATTTTTATCTTCTTCTAAGCCAATTGGTTCAGATTTTGGAATGAACCCATTCCTGCATTTACTTGCTAATGTCACACCTAGTCGATCATTAATTAATTTTAACTGTAAAGTAATATATTCTGACAATATTCAATCATAAATGAATTATCGGATGGAAAAGGTTTTTGAAATTCAAAATATTCATCAAATTCATTATCTACAGCAACGCGTTTGATATTGGTGTAAAAGTTCCAATCACTACTGTTATTAGGTATCATATCTACAATAGGAATGAATGTAAATTTTTTTTAGAAAGACTGTTTTCTTCAGATTTTAAATAAAATAAAAGTCATAAATGATAATTCTGCATTAATAACAATCAATATTATTCTTATACGGGTTATGAGGATGTAATTTATAATATAATTCATAATATAACTCACAAAATGAAAATATTTTATCCTCATTCTGCAAACTGGCAAATAGAACGATAAAGACTAGAAAAATAGAGCTGAGTTATTACCAGAAATTAAATTTATGATTTGATTTACTTCACTTCTCAAAAAGCAACTTAGTGAAAGTTTTTGGAAAGCGAATTTATAAAGAATTGCTTATGAATATGTCAATAACATTGATTCAGCTACAAGAAGGAAATAGGAGATGTTGTTTTGATAAGAAACAATATAAATAATAAATAATAATAATTTGGGCCGAGGAAGTCACTAAGCAAATACACGAAAGAAGCTACGAAGTAAAGTTAAGAAATGGAAGAACATTTATAAGAATCATTGAATGGCTAACGCCATTTAACCGAGAGGTTGTGAAGATGAAATTGAATTAATTATTTAAAGTGAAAAATTAAATTATTTAATATTTTTAACAATTTTAATAAATAGCAAATTAAACAAAGATTGTGATTGTTTGGTGAATTCCTTATTGATAAATTACTACTGTTGAGGATACCTAAATGATAAATAGCTTAATAAATAAGTAAATTACCTGGGGGAAGATCGTCATAAAAAATGGGATGATCTATGGGAACTCAGAAAAGAAAACGGAAGTAAAAAGAAATGAGAAAGAGGAATGAAACAAAAGAAATCAGACATGAAAACAAAAGCTAAGGTCAATACTAATTAATTAGTAAAAATAGGAAAAGTAACTACAAAAACAAACAATATACTTATCTCGATAACTTGTTAGAGATAACGTGAACAAAACGAAAACTAGACGGAGCCGCAAAAGGGGAAATTAGAAAATATCTTGACAGCTGATAAAGATAACTCGGTTGCAGGGAAAAGTTGGGAAATTATGTTGGAGAAAAAATAGAAAATTAAAGATAAACTGAAGTGCCACAAAGTGACGAGGTATAAAAGGAGGTAGCACAGCAAAATCAGGCAGAACAAGTTAGAGAACGATTTACAGAACAATTCAGAGAATAATTAAAGGAACGATTACGAGGAAAACAGTTAAAGGAGAATATTTGCGAGGAAATATTTGAGTCAGAATATTGTGGAAGACTGTGGAACAGAGTTGCGACAGAAGATTTAATTTATTTGGAGAATTTGAAAAGAATAATTCAAAAATGTTTCACAAATTTACAAATCAATTCCAAAATGACCGCCAGCCATGAAAATATAGACATTAGCAAAATATTTTCATTTATTGATTATTTCGCTTGAAATGTTCCAATTAATATTGTAAATTTTTAAATAATAATTATTAGTATTTATGTGTAAAATAAAATTGTAATATTATTCAAAAATAATTCCTACCTCGACATCCAACAAGAATAAGGGGACAATAATTTGTATTAGTCTTTTTATGATGACTAAATTTTTGGCGTGTTTTTAAAGCTTTCAACAAACTTTGTTTGTCGTCTAAATCAAATGGGAAAATTCCACAATCTGCCCAGTCACAAATTTCTACATTAAAAATATTCTCTTTTTCATGTCGTAATATTAATAGACATTCAGTATTATCTGCGAGCAGCTTTTCGCTTTTCATTCTAATTCCAGATTTTAGATTAAGGACTCCACTGCCAATCCCTGTAATTGCAGTTAGAACATTCTGCCAACCACTGTTGTCATCTCCAAATATAGCCTGAGAATGTTCAATTTACACTTGCATTAAAATGAAACTTACAAATTTTAGCTGTGAAAATTCATTGTTGTAAATATATTCAGGACTCTGGATAATTAATTCTTAATAAAATTAACTATTTAAATGATTGGAATATTAAGTAATATACTTTCTAAATCACTAAGACATAGAAGTGCCTTAAGTTTTTTATGGTGATCAACGATTGAGGACGTTATTGCTGAAAATAATACTTCATATTTCTCAGCCAATAATTCAACTCGTTGGCGTTCTTTTTTATAAGGATGATCACTGTTCATTTAAAATTAATAGTTTTAAATTTTATAATTTTCACTAAATTTAAACAATTATTTATAAACTATATTTAATTAATTAAATTAGGTTTTTATTTATATGATTATTGAATTATTCAAATATTTGTTTATATAATATTTAAAAATGAAAATATGTGTGTTTGTATTTCTGGATATATAAACTTCAAATTGTTGGTGTTCGGGCAAAATAGACATGTGACTGACGATAGCTTGTGGCTTCAGTACTGGAACGCATCATGATTTGCAAATGTTCCCGAGTAGTGTACCTATCACGCCTGCAATGTTGGTGATGCAAACTGTCGGTAAAAAATAAATGGCAGGTGAGGTTCCTGATTGACGTCTGCAGACAGTTTACTCCAATAGTAATGTCTTTCTACCCTTCGATTTCGTCTCTCTCAATCTCACTTATCGTTTTACTGCATCTTTAAGATTTCAAAATTATTCTAGATGTATGAACACAGAACGAACAAAACACAGTGGAAGAAATTCATTATTGAACTAATAAGAATTAAAAGAAGAATCAATAAGGATATCATATACACGAGTCGATTTAGTCACTTAAGATTGTCAATTGAGGTTGAGCCAGGTTTCGCTCAATGTCTGCCAGCAAAGCGTCGAGTTTGGACTTGTTTTCACCGGCCGGCAATAAGTAGGCCTCCTTCGGCATTTCGATGATGAGCTCAGGACGGTCGATCATTTCCTGTAACTGTGCCCGTGCGGCGGGTTTTCGAGCTCTTTTCTTTGCATTCTGTTCCGCTATGGAAAGTTTTCTCATTTTTGTCTCGACGACGGCGGGCATGGGAGTGGGTACAGAGAAATCCACTACTGGCGCGGGTGCTGATGGGTTAGCTAAGACTGAAGATGGATTGGAGGTGACTTGTAGAGTAGAAGATGAACAGCCGGCACAGACAGGCGGGAGGAGAAGATCCAGCGAAAGATGGTGTACCTGGATGACGGTCTTTGCTGTTACTGCTTTGTAGCCTGATACCCGAGTGGCCAGCTCTTTAGTAGTATACACCTGGTACAGGGCCTGTAATTGCTCCTATACCAGTGCACTTTGTGCTCGATTTTCAGTGATGAGACTGTGTTGGTAGTGCTCAATATGGTGTAGTTGCTGCATTTTTTGTTCATCTAGAGGGGTGAAAACCATGTGCCCGTTAGACTATCTATCTTCGCACGTAGAAGTCGATTCTCCTCGAGAATGCTTGCGATTTGAGCATTTTTGTCGGCACAATCGAAAAATGGTTTTAGTTTCTTGACAGGGCTTGTCATTTCTTTCTGTAAAGAAAACAAAATTAAAATTAAATTAAAAATATAATCCGTTGTGTTTCGCGAGTTATTGAACATCTGAATCGTCCGTTTAAAAGAACAAAAAATTTAACAAAGAGTGATCCGGTTTACTGATGATGACTGACCTCACTGTAACATCTCTACTTAAATATTTATTCTACTAGTACATTCAACAGTAATAGTTATACCCAAACTATCAATCCCTATGATAATTGCTAATATTATTATTTCATTATATTTCGTTGTCAAAATTGAAGATTTGTCATTATTTCTCAGCCCTTCAGTGCCTCATGCTGTAATTCGTCAACAGACCGGATTTTAATCATTTTAAGTATATGAAAAATTGATGTTTATTATTCCTAAAAAGAAAATTTGTTTAATAAAGTTTTACTAATAACTATTATTTTCTAATAATTTTTCTGCTGCTACTACATATAATCTAAAACGAAATTATGAGAATCACCCGTCCAAAGAACAAAAACACCATTATTGCAAAATTTAGAAAAAAACCACATTTCTACCGATTATTCTTTGTATTTAGTTTTTCACTTACGTCTTGGTATGGTGTGAGTGAATAAAATATTGTACTAATATACCTGTTTGCAGCAAACAAACGCATCTACACCAAACGCCACTGAGAAGCATTTCCTATAATATAACAAAAAAATATATAATCTTACATTATAGATACATACATACTTACTTTGATTTTACGTTGATGTGCTCATTTAGAGTGCAGTCAGATACATCTTATACTATAGAAATCTGAAAAGTGGAAGAAAAATAAAAAACTGCACACAAACACAACACATACTAAAAAACACATAAAAACTTTTGATTCATCGAAATGCACCGCTGAGATACATTTCTATAATAATTCTATTTTAGACTATTTTTAGAAAAAAAAGATCTTTGAAAATTTTTTAAAATTATATTTTTAATGAAAATATCAAGAGCAGATGAATTTGGTTGAATGTCTTTTTACTTCAGATTTTATTCCCTCATATTGAGCTCAGAAAAAAAATTACAAAAATTAAAAAAATTATTTTAATCAGCGATTTTTCCCAAAATGTTTTAAAAAATACACATTTTCGGTGATTTATTTATTTATTAATTAATTATAATTAAAAATAATTAATTACGTTTTTTCGAAATAATTCCAAGATAAATATAATAAAATTCCTTAAAAAAACCCTGAAAATTAATTAAAATTAATTTATAATTATATTGTTGATTAAAAGTAATGTTTAAGATCTTGAATAATGATCTCATATCTTATATGGATCAGAATTCAAGTCTTAAAATTTACTTTAAATAAAAAAAATTACTTGAAAGCCATTTGTAAAATGGCTAAAATAAATTTCCAAATAAATTTCAATTTCATGATAAATGAATAAATGTGATGATGAGTAAATCGGTGAGTGAATCGATGAGAGAAATTGTTCTACACGCCAACCACCACTATAGAGAATGTATAATACAGGTTGTTGTGTACAACCAATTATAGATGCGTCACCATTTATGATAAAATAGTTAATTTAAGTTTAACTATTTTAACCATTTTAGAAATGGCTTTCAAGTAATTTTTTTTATTTAAAGTAAACTTTAAGGCTTGGATTTTAATCCATATAAATATGAAATCATTATTCAAACTCTTAACTTGAAGAAAATGAAATGAATGTGAACGAGTCTGATCCAAACATTGTAGAATTACTAGAAAATTTCACTTTTATTGACAATGAAAAGTGTGATGGTTTTGAGGAGTGTGATGTTGAAAATTGAAATAAATAATCTTATCTTCGATTTGAATTGTTTTTTAGTTGTATAAGCTGCACATCATATTAGCTGCAATTCAGAAATGTTGCATTAATGTACGTATTAGCTGTAGCTTATACTCGGGATTTCACAGTATTACTTTTTATCAACATTTTTAATTATAAATTGATTTTTGGGTCATGGATCATCGAACGCACGCATGTGAGTATGAATGTATCGTACTCTAGTATTTTGTGGTTTATCTAATGCATATTATGTGGTTAATTCATCTGATGGTAACTATCGCTCGATGCTTGTACTCAAACCGGTCGTCCGGGTGGTATATCGCTCGGTATAATTTTCTGAGGAACCGGAGTTGTTATTATAATCCGTCGATTGCCTGCCTATGCTCATGGTCTATGTTTGATTCCAATTGATTCTTGATTCATGTCATGTTGGTGTGACATTGAATGTTTTATAAGTGAGGTTTTTTGTTGAATAATGAAATGGATGGGCGATTTTGGTTGAATTAACATGCTACTACTTAAAATATTTTCCATTGGCGACTGCGCCGAGATCTCTATATAGAGCTCTCGTCGATGTCAACCTGCTGCTAGGGAGCATGTATTGTGAAAAAGCCTGTGAGAAAGCAGCTCGTGCCTTCTCTTCCTCCCTTTCACAATACATACTCCAGTTATAAAGAAATAAAAATAATAGAATAAAATTTCGTTATAAAATGAATATGGGTTTTATAAAATTGCAATTAGCCAAACTACAAGAATCTGTGCCTCGTCAAAACCCCTTATGAAAATTCTGCCAACTAATGATTGTACTATCTAAATTAATTTAGTAGTTCCTTAAAATGAGACTTGAGAAATTGTACATTATTTAATCATTCTGATTGGTTGATTTCCTCTCCTTTATATTTTTATTTCCTTTTTCTTGCTCTTTGATTGATCGAAGGATCACCCTTTATTTACTATTCTCTATCAATGAATAAGTTAATAGTCTTGTGTGTCTTTTTTCGTAGATTTTTGTTATTTTCATGTTTTCAAAATGTTTCTTGTGTAACTACTGGTGGTTAGTAATTTATTATTTTTGTTTTAGTTATTTTACTTTTTGTTAAAATACTCTCGGTATTTTAGGGTATTTTAATTTTTCTGCTTGCGTTTTCCGTGCTGTGTGGTTGACTCAGTTATCTCGTTACTCATTGAATGGAAACAAGAAAAGATAAACTATATGAAAAATTTAAAGATTGGCTTCTAGCTCAACAAAATTATGGGTAAAAGGTAGAAAAATATATTCAATTTTTCAAGTAACTTTGAATAATTTTAATAATTAACTTTTGCCAATCTAAGACGGATGGGTCATTCCGGCTCTCGTAACGAATTTTATCATGAGTAGCACTAGAATTGTGAATTAGTATTCTAAGGGAAATTTCTTTGGTTGCATAGAAGATGTTGATGAGCAATCTCATCAACAGAGATGATCTCAGCTATGAAAACAAAGGTTTCAGCTTCTCGAATGTTTGGAATATTTTTTTATTGATTTTTACGAGATTTAACGATTGAGATATCGAAAGATGCATGAATTGTTTAAGATGTTTTTGAATGAAAAGAATATTTAAACAAAACGAATTTTGTTCCAGACATTCAACAATTTATAATGGACAGCTGTATAATGTATAATGGCCAAAATTCAACCAAATCGGAATTCCCCTTCTTGGTGAAAAAATTACCGACCATATTAAACTCAACTTATTAAAATTAATTCCGTCAGAAAACGGTTAATAATATATTTTAAATTTAATTATTAAGTTGATATTTTTATTAATGTGGAAGTCAAAGGCATTACAGTATAAAATTTGACGTTAGATTGTTTCAATTGTATTTTGTGAATTTAACGAAATCAGTGAATTTAACTTTTCCCATTTTTAAGTACTCAATGACCTTGTATTTAGTTTGTAAACAAGAACATATACCTTATTTTCTTATCGCGACACGTGCGCATAGAATTTCTTTGATTTGCGAGTGACAGAGCAGTCAAATTATTTTTTTAAAAATAAATTATAAAGCTAAATGTAAATTATCAAACGTTTTTTTAATTATGCGGTCATTTTCATAGAATAATGCAATTGTTCTGGTTTCTTTCAATACCATATCAGGTCAAATAAATCTCCAGCAGGCATTTAGAGTAGGGTATTTAAGCACTTTAATACAGGAATCAACCATTTCAACACAATATAAAATCGAGAAATCTTTCCATACTTTCAATAATGTGGTATTGGGATTAGCATCTAATCTATCTACAATTAATTTTAATGTATGGCGTATATCAGTGGTTCTCAATTAATATAAAAGCGCGGAACACCATTCACATGATTTTTTTACGCGGAACACTGACAAAAAAATACTTGCTCACAATGAGTGACCAATCACAAATTACTATAAATCTGTCGTAAACGTAAACAGTGCCTTCTTATAAGCAAAGAAAATACCACGCGCAACAATAACTAGTGAAATTCATTTGAAAAAGGCAATTCCGAAAATTCGTGAATATCAAAAACATCGATATATTTACTGATTCATGGTCAAGCTTTTTTAATAATTACAATTTCAATGGAAATTTGTAATTTCGTATGTTCTTTGAAGTTTTGTAAATATGATAATTATGTCAGCAAATATATTGTTGAAAATCCAACCCAAAAAGTTAAAGTTTTGAAGCGAAAATTTACTCTAATTTAAGTAAAAGAATACAAAGAGACACAAGACACTTTTTTATAAAAAACTAACTTTCGAATTCGTAATATCAAAATCTCATCACCAATGACATGGTAAACTCTTAGAGTAATAATTTTTAAATTTTTAATTCGAACCTACGGAAACTAATAATCTTACATAATCCCTTGTAGGGCGCGTTATGTCAACAAGAATGATGACATCATTTACATGTTCATTGTATATTGTAAAGTTTTGGTTGTTTGAACAATGAATCAAGTGATGTTAAGCATCCTAAGCGCACACGTGAAATGTTTATGCAATTCACGTTGATTGTGTCATATAAAATGCACAGTCAGGCCGTTTATACATTCACTTTATTCGACTTCCAGAATTTATACATATTGAACACAAAATGATAAATTTTATTTTCACTGCTTTATGCTTGATTTGTCACAGTATCAATGCCCTGTCGCCTCACAGGGCTATGGTAAAATTTATTATTATTATTATTATTATTATTATTATTATTATTATTATTTTTATTTATATTATTATTATTATTATTATTATTATTATTATTATTATTATTATTATTATTATTATTATTATTATTATTATTATTATTATTATTATTATTATTATATGATAATTTCTTGGTAACAGCATTACTTAAATGGTAAAAAATAAAACGAAGTATATAAAATAAAATGATAGAATTTTCGACTAACAATTTATAGGGATTATTTCTATAGTTGAAAACTCTTTTATTTTATTGAATATATACTTCGCAGAAAAAGTCTTCAATTATCATTTAATTGTTTAATATTATTATATTTTTTTATCTTCAATATTAATAATGACAATGATAATTTCTAGATGTATCTGAATAAATATGGATACCTACAACTTCCTGGGTTGGACTATTTAAATAGTCCAGAATATGAAAGATCATTAATTATGGATGGGAATTACAGTACTGCTATTAAAAAGTTCCAAAAGACCTTCAATCTACCAGAAACCGGATTTTTAAACTCTAAAATTGCAAAAATGCTTGTTGCTAAACGCTGCGGAAATCCAGATTACGGTACCAATCCAATTGGATTTAACCTGAATATTAGAACCTCCAATCGGATGAAAGGACTTTTGAAACGAGTCAAACGATATTATGTAGACAATCCTCAAATGAGATGGTTGAAAAAAGATCTTACTTGGAAGTAATTGGAAAGAGAATGTTGAAATTAATACCAATAATAATTGTTAAGAATAAAATCTTATCCTTCAAATGGTCTTAATAGACCTCAAGTGCGTGCTATTATGACACGTGCTTTTAATTTGTGGGCAAAACATGTCGACTTGAATTATGCCGAAGAAACAAATTATTATAAGGATGCTGATATCATAATCGAATTTGGATCAAAAGAGCACGGAGATTCAATTCCATTTGATGGACCTAGTTAGGGATTCAATGATTTAAATAAAATGTTTATTAATTTAATAGACTATGTGCTAGCACATGCGTTTTATCCAATAGGATCATCAAGCCCGCCTTATAGTAGATCTGGCGATGCTCATTTTGATGATGATGAGTTTTGGGTGGATCAGCATCAAAGTAATTTATCGTAATATTTCTATATCCAATCATAAATTTATAGGAGGCAGAAATTTGTTTTCGGTGGCTGTACACGAACTTGGTCATTCTATGGGTCTGGGACATTCTGCTTCAGAAACTGCAATAATGTATCCTTTTTATGTGAGTCCAACAGAAGGGGAAATAAAATTGGATATCGATGATATTAATGGAATGCAGAGCATTTATGGTATGAATTATTTTGTAGGTTTCAATTATGTTATCAAATAGGTGCGGCTCCACCCAATAAAATTTTACCACCAGTTCCTGATGTTCCAAACAATATTCCAATTTATAGTATACAATTGTTGAGTAATTACTTAGATAATAAATATTCATTCAGCACTGCCAACGTACACCACCGTTGAACCTCCCATAAATAAAAAAGTCGATTTTTGTGACACCACAGTGGATGCCATTATTACTATTCGGGAAGTCGAAATTTACGTTTTCAGTGGAAAGGTAATTATTTTTATCGCTGATAATTTGTTATATAATTGAAATGACGGCCTTTTCCATACTTAAATTTCAGCTTTAGATAGTTAGTTATTTTTATGTCTTCTTTTAAAAGCTACTACTATCAAAGTTTAAATAAAAAATTTGGAAACTTTTATATAAAAATAATCAATAAATTAATATTCATCACAGAAATTTGTGTATTTCGATTTGATTATTATTAGTGGGGCGAAAAGTTCTAGCTCACTCACAAAGGAATTACTCATCCCTGGCGCGATTAGTCTTTCTAACATATTTTTGGTAAGTAAAAATTTTTTTATGAGAAAATAGATAACACGATTATTTTGAAGAACTCTACAGCAGTTTAACTTGTTTAATTGAGGTGAATGATCGCTTTAGTATACTCCAGTAAATAAATTTAAATTTTCGCAATCCTACCCTTTAGATATGGACAAACGGAAAAGAATCAATCTAACAATCAATCAAAAATTAGAAATTATACAAAAGTTGGAGTCTGGAATGTTTGCGTCTCGTATAAGTGAACAATATTTCATAAAAAAGCACACTGTTTCGGATATAAAAAACAAAAGCGAAATAAATAAATTTCCGTTAATGTATGATGTAGGAGAGAACAACAATCTCAGAAAATGAATGAAATTGGTAATCTTAAAATGGTACTACCAATAACGTTCTAGTTGGGTTCCGGTACGGGCAGTTGAATTGAGATCTTCTGCAATTAAATTTGCAAATCATATGAAAATACCATTCAGAGCAAGTGGTAGATGGCTCCGGGGCTTTCGCAAAAGACACGGAATCATTAATTAAAGAATTCACGGCGAAGCTTCAAGTGCACCAAAAGAAGAAATTGAACATTTTAGGCAAAAATTAATAGAACATATATGTAACGAATTGCTATTAGAATCTCATATTTACAATGTTGACACACAGTAAAAATACATATAAACTTTTGAAGTGTGTAATTGTTCTATTTCCATTTTTATTTTTTGAAGAAACAACACGGACAAAGAAATGGAAAATTGGAGCTCTGAATGGTTTGCCTCAAAACAAGAAAGTGCTATTGCAACAGTATCCCAAAATTATCCTAAATATAGGGGAAATTTATAGCTAGAGCAGTGGTTCTCAACCCGTGTTCCGCGAAAAAAATGACATTTTATCTTTAAATTTGCATTTAAGATACATATCATCAAAAACCTCAATTAATTTTTTTATAAGATTATTCAATAAGAAAGCCGTTATACAGATATATAGTTGATATACAAATATAAAAGTGTGTTTATTGGTTGTTATTGTTGCACGTGGTATTTTCTTTGCTTATAAGAAGGCATTGTTTACTTTTACGACAGATTTATAGTAATTTGTGATTGGTCACTCATTATGGGCAAGTATTTTTTGTCAGTGTTTCGCGTAAAAAAATCATGTGAATGGTGTTCCGCGCTTTTACATTAATTGAGAACCCGTGAGCTAGAGTGATAGGCATTACTTAGAATAAAGCACTTTTGATGTTTATCTAGAAATTAACGCTTTTTCTTTGATAAAAAATTCGTATTACTAACCGGTACACCTAATAAAATTCAATATTTTATAAATAGCTTTTGAATAATTTTTAAAATTCTTTATTTTGATTTTTTGATTTTTCTATTGAAGTCTTTAATTTTAAATAGCTGCAGTGGAGAATAGATTTCTCTAAAACAGTCACCTCTTGGATTTCTTATGAACTTCGAGATGGTCCTGAAGATTTAAACTACTATTGGCCGATATTGCCAAAAACCATAGACAAAATTGATGGAGGCATCGAAAGAAAAGATCAAAAGATTTATATGTTTAGAAGTGAGATTTGAGAAATATTTGGAAAATGAATGAAGATTTTATTATGTTATTTAGAAAATCGATTCTGGTTATTAGAAGACAACACAAAATTATCAAATCCCAATTACCCTGATGGTCTACCCTTAGAGGTTCTAGGGCTCCCATCAAACTTGGAAAAAATCGATACAATATTTCGATGGGATTATAATAAAGCGATCTATATAATGGCGGGCTACAAATACTGGAAAATAGACGAATCGTCTGGAGAATTTGGGCACGTTTATCCAAGATATCCTAGATACATTCATTCAGTATGGAAAGACTTATCCTTACCAGTCGACGTAGCTTATACAGGATTGCATGGTGAAAAATGATAGTATTTTGTTAATAATTGAGGAAATATTTTCAGGAAAAACGTTTTTTATCAAAGGTAAATTTTTCTATGAGTTCAACAATCTGGAAATGAAAATTGTTGAAGGCGGTCCAAAACCGTTAACGCCCGCTTGGATCGGATGTAAGAAATACAGTTGATTCTAGGACTTTGTACGCATTTAATTGTCATTGACGTATACAAATTACAAATATAATTTCTGTGATAAAATTTGAAACCGATTTAGCGTTTTCAACATCTGAATATAACTAACATAAAATTCGTATTTCAGACTTTATATATACCCTACCATCGTTAAGATCCAAGGTATAACAGAAGCAAGGTCAAGTGGCCCGGTTTCGAGTTTATGATTACCCCGAAAAACAAAAATTACGCATTTCCATCAAATATCAAGATATTAAAAAATGTTTCCATAAATAAAATGTAGAAATAATAATGGAAAATCAAATTTTTATTTTCAAATTTTCAGTTGTTTCAGAATTTATCAAGAGATTTATGAATTTTCGTTACCATTCCAGCATCAATGTCTCAAAATCAACATTCATTTTCACTTCAAAAAATGCTTTACAAATTATTACTGCTCAACGGTAGATCATGAAAAATTAAATGGTTCCTCAACTTTATGTCTCAACTGTGATCTTCCGACCTTTTTTTTAAATTTGTGACTCACTAAAAATATGAGAATTTTTGCGATACACTTGAAAGTGCTTCTCATTTTTTAAAATCTAATTATCATTATTAACTAATAATATTCTAATTTTTACAGTCTAATTGTCTAATCATACACTCGTCTAATTGTTATGCAAAGACTAAAAACAAACCTTCTTAACGAATTTATTTTATAATACACGATTAAATTTTGCTGTATTTTAATATTATTTAACCTTTTAAATGTTGTAAATTATTTTCGCGGTCATAAAATACAGTGTATGGAGTCGTTAGACGGTCTTATCTATATAGATCTTGTATGATTGATTGTAAATAACATTCATCTATGTCAGTGGTTTTCAACTTGTGTTCCGCGAAAAAAATGACATTTTATCTTTAAATTTGCATTTAAGAAACATGTCATCAAAAACCTCAATTAATTTTTTTATAAGATGATTCAATAAGAAAGCCGTTACACAGATATATAAACATACAAATATAAAGTGTTTTTTTTTACTTGTTATTGTGGCACGTGGTATTTTCTTTACTTATAAGAAGGCATTTTTAAGTTTACGACAGATTTATAGCAATTTGTGATTTGGTCACTCATTGTGAGCAAGTATTTTTTGTCAGTGTTCCACGTAAAAAATCATGGGAATATTAATTGAGAACCACTGATCTATGTAAAATGATGAAACTTAGACAAAAATCACCAAATTCAAAATCTTTCTCTGTAAAAGTGAAAACATTCCTTTGTTACCAATAATTAATTCGTACGTAAATCCTGTTCACCCACAATTAAAAAATTTTGCCAAAATTAACTTCACTCCAGAATTGTCTACTCCATGTTTCCAAAATGCTCATTTAATTTAAACACTCCCGCATTAGACTTATCGGATCAAAATATTTACCTAGGTACACCCAAAAAATTAATTTTTCTACAATTTTAACAAAATCAGAAAGTTGGATTTTCATTCTGAATATTAAATCTTTTATTATATGATAGATTGATTATTGGAGAGGATGTTTTTCATCGAAATTTTTTTATCAAAAACCTTTTATCGAAAATAATTTCTTAAATAAATACATTTATTAGTAAAAATATTAACATTTATTCTATATATATGAATGACTTTTGTTTTTTAAAGATAATAACTCTGACTATATATAATAAACTATATAATAATAATAATAATAATAATAATAATAATAATAATAATAATAATAATAATAATAATAATTATTATTATAATAATAATAATAATAATATTAATAATAATAATAATAATAATAATAATAATAATAATAATAATAATAATAATAATAATAATAATAATAATAATATAGTATTTATTTTAGAAATTATTATTATCCATAAAAAATTTTCGAAAAAATTTTACCTATTGTTTGACTAATTCTTTTGAGATTATTTGTAAGTTTATTACGGTTTGTTCTATGGAATCGAATGAATTAAATCCTTTGTCGATCTTTTGAAAAATAAATTATATTTTAACTTGTCAATTCTAGAATTTTATTTTTAATATTTCTAATGCCATTGAATACAGGCTGAAAAATTTCTAGCAAAAACAAAATTTTAAAATATTTATTTTCGATCGATATTTTATTCGATCTTAACTAGTAAAATGCGTGCAAAGTTTAACTTGTTTACGCGCTCATTTTGTATGAGCCGCGTGGCGTGCACGAAAATACAGAGCGAGTTGATTTGCTTTTGGCGCTTAAAAGGTTAGACATTTTTAATATTATTTAAATACAACATTCCTCTTTCGACTAAAATTATTCTCGGGATGTGATTGGTTTTCTTCTGATTCCATCTGGGATTTCACGCACTTCTTTATAATTATTCTCTAAGATTTTTGATTTGCAATGATAAATGAAGTATCGATAGAAATTTCCATCTCTTGTCTTGGGCCTGAAAACATTTTTGCATTTCTTCTGATTATTTTCGAGTTATTGATAAAGTCTTTGAATTCGAAAATTAATGTACAGAATGAAGTCAATACTTGTGTTTTAAATGTTTTTAAATAATTTTTGTTGTTAAATTAAATAATTACTAAATTAAATTCAATATATTAAGATTTAAAAAATAATACATATTATTTGAATTATAATTTTTAAAAGAATGAAATGTTTTTATTAAAAATTCTTTTTATATATTTAATAATTATTACAAATAATAAATTTGTTTTAAAATCTTTAATTTATATAGTTATTATATCCTACCTGATGATGACAGGAAAACTGTCGAAATATATCGGGAAAAGAATTTTTGATTGGCGCTTAGAAACATTCGTGGTATGGTCCCTCGGAACATGGGACAAATAGAATAATGATGTATTCAGAAAATTGGGACTCAGATATGAAGAGTAGATGCCTATAAAGAACAAAATGATAGATAGAGTGATTAAAGGCTCCAGAAAAACATATGAAAATCATCGATGCTTCTATCAATAACACAAGAAAAACGAGAATGGAAGATTGTGCCCGCATCCTTAAAATGGCACACATGAATATTAAACACCCCAATCAGTAGCTCGCTTACTGTATTTGGCCTAGCATATTTATTATGCATTTTCATTAATAAATTTTTGTGAAAAAAACAACAAAGGGCTCGCAAAAAAAAATTAAGTGTTTTTCGTCCAGAATAAATTCTTTTTCCGAATTTGCTTTTTTAGTAAATATAAAAGCGTCCAGAAATTTTTTTTTTGATATACAAATGCAGTAAAATTGTTTTAAAAAAGTTTACTACCAAAACAATAGAAATTTTAATTTGAAGTGAAGAGCAAAATCACAGTTGAAAGAACAACAAATTTTTAAAAAGTTAACAAGGGGCTCTGCCGAGCCCCCGCGGGGCATCCATAGCTCACCACTGTATATACCTCATTCAATATGCATACAGTGTAAATTAAATAATATAACAAACAAAAAAATAAATTGCTGTTTTATTACACAATAATTAATACAATTTTGCTTTTAAGAATTTAGATAAATCAGATACAAAAATAAGAAAAAGACATTTAATGAGATTTCTGTTTTTGGATATCCTTACAATATTTGGTAAATAATCAGTTGTTTTCAATTTTAAGTATGACTGGACTCTATAGACTAGGGGTTCTCGAAGGTTTAGGTTAGAGCCATGTTCGAAAATCATAAAATACTTTAGAATCATAAAAATCATAAAATTATCAATGCAAACTTAAATTTAAATTTTATTATCATAATTAATAACTAAAGCATTTGTTCTAAATTCTTATCTTTCAATTAATTTATTAAATAAAAAAAAATTCAATATTTTAATTAGCGCATTTAAAAATTACTTCAAAAACATGTGCACGAAAATCTAAAAATTATATTAAAATTGTATAATAAAATACAAAATTGAAAATTTTGTTTTTTACTTACTTATCGTTTTTGTTTAACGAGATTTTTAAAATCGGGTTAATAACTTGTTAGTGACGTCCTTAGTAATTCAGTTAAATGGACATCTGTTAGCTGTGAACGATATTTATTTTTAACAAATTTCATTGTTGAATAAAATGATTCACATTTATAAGTTGTTCCAAATATAGACAATATTCGAACCACTAAATTAATTATATTTGGATATTTGGATTCCGAAACAAGTTTCCAAAATTCTATTATGGATTCTATTTCAAAGTCTCTAAATCTGCAAATCTTGACTTGAAATCTGAAAACAATTCCTTTAATTTATTTTGATATTCATCTAATTTTTCTTTTGAAATCGCAAGCTGTTCTCGATGCAGGATACAGTGTATTGAAAGATATTTTGGAATATCGGTATCTTTTACCAAAAGTCCTTTAAAGCCATTTATACTTCCTACCATAGCCGGAGCGCCATCAGTTGTAATGCTTACCAATTTCTTAACAGGTATATCAAAATCAATTAACATTTTATCAAATGCAACTTTAATGTCAATGCCACGAGTTAATTCTTTAAGAGGAACCAAATCCAACAATTCTTCTTTTATAGTTATATCAGCCAAAATAAAACGTATAAAAACTGCTAACTGTGGAGTATCTTTAATGTCAGTTGACTCGTCTAAGGCTAAACTAAATGCTTTACAATTTTTAATATCAACTTTAAGTTTTTAACTGTATCTATACATATATCTGTAATACGTCTTTCTATAGTTGACCGAGATGCTGGAATTTTTGATATATTTTTATGTAATTTTAAATTTTCTGGATCAATAATTTTAACTATATCTTCCAAACTTTTTTTTTTAAAAATTCTCAATCTGTATAAGAACGTTTTCCTCGTGTGATATTCCATGCCATGACATAACTTGCTTCCTTTAAATCGTCATCTTCTTTTTTAAAAATGGAGAGCAACGATTGCTGTTTTCAAGTTCATTTTTCAATTCAATTTTAACCTCCCTTAACTTTGTTTTTCCAGGATATTGTGAATGGAAATTGCCATGAATGGCTTGGTAATGCCTCCTTAAATTCCCAACTTTAAAATGTTCTATAGTCGATCGACAAACAAGACATAATGCTTTTCCATTCTTTTTTATGAACTAAAATTTTAGTTCCCAATCTTCATTAAAACTTCTTTTCTCTTCTTCATATTTTCTTTTTTGGTCTTACCCATGATAACTCTAAAATATTTTTTTAGATTGTTTGATTTTAAGTATTATAAAAAATTTATAAGAATACTTGCCAATTAGTAAAATCAAAATCGAAAGTATTTTAAAAATTTAAATCAAAAATTTTAACTATTTAAACTTTTTTTAAATTTTACAACTTAAAAAGTTGCTAAGTGAAATAAGGAAAAATTTCAGTTACATTAAAAAAATTTCAACAAACGATTACTCGCCATCTTTTGATCAGCAAGATTTTATAAAATGATTACAAGTAAAAAGTAAAAGTCTAAATTTCATCATACGGTTCATTTTATACGAAGTAATTTTTATTATGGCTGAACTTCCTCGAGTAATCCATTTAAACAAAAGTCGACTATTTTAAATCAACATAGCGTTTATACACAGTATATTTAATTAAATTGTATGATGAAATTTCCTTTTATAAACTTGAATTTTAAACTTGTTGGAGCCAACGGAGAACCAATAGTAACACTATCAACCTGTTTATATCCACATTCGACGTTGCAAATTCAAGTAATTTACGAAATGCAACTTCATCAACTTTCTCATGTTCGATAACATTTTCTTTCCATATCTTGCCACATAAATCAGTTGTTTTTAATAGTGGGATTCGAATGTATTCTTTTGTCTATCTTTTAGATAAATTTAGAAAAGAAAATTTCATCATACATTTTAACTAAACCAACTGTATATATTTTTAGTGTTTGAGAGTCGTCAGCATGTGAAGCCTTTCTTAGATTATATGAATAAATTACATATGAACATTAAATTTACTTGTGAAGAAGAAAATATCTACGACACCAATTTTGGATCAGCTTATTCAACGGAAGGAAAAGACTATCAGACTGAAATATACAGGAAAGCAGTTGATACTGTTGAGAGCTTTTGTGAATTTAAATACTAGAGAAATATGGTGAGAGGATTAGTTTTTCGTCTCTGGTCTTTATGATTCGCGTTTATACCTTTAGTGAAAACTAGTGATTCTCTGGTTGTATTGTTTCTAAATAAATATTCTAAATCTTTCTAAAAAGAGATTGATTATTAATGAATAATGAATCCTCATGATCCTTGCACAGTTTATCTGAAGGTAATGATCCTATTGATGTTGAAGTAAATATGTTTTCAAGTTCAGAATAGTGAAAAAAATCGATCTAAGCACACTGATCAAAAAAACGTTTTGGTATTACCTTATTCTGAGGGCTTCAGAGAATTCATGCATAAGATCCTTAACGATATATATCCAACTCCAGTTGATCTGTGTTCTCGATGGAATGGACTGACTCGCATTAGGAATCATTTTAGGATGTGTAACAGTAAAAAAATAAATATTTCTGATTTTTGGATTTAGTCCAAAAATTTGAGTAATCACTGGATATGAGTAACATGCGAGGCGTTGCTAATTAGATCTTTAAATCCTATAATTAATATTCAAAGTACCCAGTTTACAAGGATTTTGAATGAATTTATATTATTTAACGTAGTATATTTATTATTTGGGATAATATTAATGTTTGTTAAATAATTTTTGTATGAAAACAATTTTTAAATCTTAAAATTAAATTGAACTTTATTTTTTTTATTAATTTAAAAACATTTTGTATGAGAATGTTAACAATTTTATGCGTTTTTTTAAATAAAATAATAATTTTTATGACAAAAATATGTTTTTTTGTTTTCAAAGAATAAAAATTTATTAAAATATTTTTTAGTTTATTAAAATTTGATTACGATTATTATTTGTTAATTTATTTGAATATTCTTATTTTCATTTAGCTGTTATTAATATGATTTCTAGCATGAAGAAGAATGTTAAACGGTAGAAATATATGGCAATTTTTTATTTTAATATATTTAGTTGTCGATTTTCAATTATTAAAACTTTGTTTTCTTTCTTTGATAATAATTATAATTATTTAATAATAATTATAATTATTATTATTTTTTTTTAATGCTCACATTGTGTCAGCTGCTGCGTATCCAGCTGGTGTCTTCTAATTGTCATAATTACTACAGCTCATCTTCAATCGAGAATTAGAAAATGATTTGTAAAATATCAATTTTTGATAAAGTTCTTCTTATTTTTCTCATGAATTTTAATTTCCAGATTTTGTTCAACTACCAGTTGTCATGTTTAATGTTTTTACAAATGTTGGCAATTACTAGCGAGAGGGGGAACACAGCATCAATTATCTATCTATCGTCACTTCGATGCATACTTCAAAAGTTGAAAGAAAATCTCTCCCATTTTATCCAATCAAATCCGGCGCTAAAATAGCAGAAATTAGTTGTTAAAAAAAAACTTAGAATTCGATGAATTTAGAAATTGGCCGCCGAAACTGAATCGATATTTCATAAATGCTCCAGGTGGTGGTCAGCAGGCAATATTTGTTTTGGATATTTATTTCAACTTTGTTTACGTTAATGGCTTTAATTTCACTCGCCTTTCCCAATTGGATGTTGAGAACTGGGTCTGAGATTGGTAGATTTAATCCCTGTCAAATTGCTGAACAACCGGCTTGGATTGGACCAATTGTGCTCTGTGACAGCTATTGCACGTCAACTTCTGTCAAATTTCGTTGCTCGTGGATCTGGCAAGATGTTCTCGTTTCGAGAACAGGGAAAAACAATATTGTGGATATAATAACATTCGTTTTATTGTTGAGTGGAAGCTGTTTTGCCATTGTAGCCAATGTTTTGGTGGTACTTTGTTCCTGTAAACGAGCATTTAGAGATGTTAATACTTTCCAAGTGACAGGAGTTTTGTATTTCCTATCAGGTTATTATCATTATAATAATTATAATTATTATTAAAAGTGCCACTCAAAAATACGTTATTAATTATTAATCATAATGATCCATGTTTTAGAATGTCTGAATGTGGTTGTATCGGATGGTAAGGTAACTGACGTAATAGTTGTGTAAGGATGATTAGCCTAAATTTGTGTTTGTGTTGTGGTTCCGTGGAAGGATTTACAGATTATAAAAGGAAGATAAGCAGGTTATTGGATAATTTCAATTTTAAGATCGTCTCTAATTCGTAAAAAGTACATAAAGTGTTTATTAATAAGTTTAAAACTCTAGTTGGATTATCTTTAGATCTCGTTTTGTCAATGTAATGAGTATAATGTCATATAAATTAAAGAGACTTTTCATCATTTCTGTACCCCAGTTCTTGAACATTGTTGACCGAAAAATTTGACCAATGTTAGTGAGTACAAATAAGAGTATGCCTGATTTTAAAATGTTATTAAAAGATTTTTAATTATTTTTGGGAGCGTAATATGTGAAAGTTTGTTAATAGGGTTATTGGATACAAAAATAAATATGCAAAATCATATGAATGGTTTTAAATAGTTTGAGTGTTAAATCGAGTGTATGTGGATTGTTGTAGTTTTCAAATGGATTGAATGGTTTAATTAAAAAGTTAAGTAATTTTTTTAAATATTTCTTGAAAGTAGTTTAAATTGAAGAATATTAATTATTTAAATTAAATTAAAAGTTTTTTGACTTAATAAAAATTGTGTAATTTGTTTATTAAATCTATAATATCTATAGTTGTTATATCCTACGTAACGGTGACAGGAAAAATGTCAAAACATATCGCGAAATGTATTTCTGAGTAGCGCTTTTTAACAATTAAGTCATTGTCATTCTTATTTATTATTATTAAATTTTTACTTTTTATTTTTATTATTAAAGTTAATTTTAGCAATTTCTTTCATTTTTATTCTACTTGTATGGATAACTTCATGGTCAACTATAAGGTTTCGATCGATATGCGGTGCTAAATCTCAATTATTTTTCTCTCCATTGTGCAAAGCAGGTTGGAAATTTTACCTCAAATTCTCGGTTTTATGGATAATTTTGTTGACAGATTGGGCACTTTTCACATTTTGTTTGGCAACAATTGGTTTGATATTTTGTGGAATATTTTCATTGATTGTAGACAAAAGTATTTCTAATTCGGATGTTGCGCAACATTTGTTAATTGGAAATCAAATGAATTTTGTGTGATAAAAAAATCAAATTGTTTTATTAATTCAAAATTGTTTATTTATAAAATAGAACCCATCGCAATTTTAATGATTTAATATACATATTTATTTATATCAATCAGTTAACAATTGACTTCCAGATTGAGGAATAAGAATATAAAATTAAAAAAATGAATAATAAATGAATAATAATAATAATAATAATACAATAAAGTGATAATTTGAGCCTATTGCTGCGAATAATGTATTTAATGAAAAAAAATTTCGACTAAATAATAATAATAATTTTTTCATTAAATACATTATTCGCAGCAAAAGCCTTAAATTATCACTTTATTGTTTTAAATAATAAATGCGCTACCAAGAAATCATCACTTAATAATAATAATAATAATAATAATAATAATAATAATAATAATAATATAAAAATTATATCTCATCTTGCCTTAAAACTCTATAGAGAAAATTACATATGGAAGAACGGGATTAGTGAATTGTAAAATATTCATGAATTATTTGAAGTTGACCAATTTTATATCTTGAATATTGAGGAAATTGTTGACTTAACATGTTGAGATAATATTTATTTACTGCAATCACACATGGAATATGTCATATTAGTAGCACTGCCAGCCGCCTATCGATTTATAGACATTTGTCTATGGTGGTGCTAAATTACCTATTCCTGTTCCATTATTATGCAACAATATCCTGAAAATTATTGTGAATATGATTTTTTATTTAATCATGAATTATAATCTATTAGTGAATTTTCGGAATTATCATTTATTTATTCATAATATTTATTTAATAAATTCAATTCCAATATGTCGTCGGCATTTGAATAAAATAGGTATAAGTTTTTCATTGTTGTTAATTGTGTTCGTAAAATTGATATTGACAATAACAAAACTGAAATTCTTTATATTTAATTCCTCTGTACGGAAATATGATTGTCCTAAAACTTAAAAACTTCGGTGGTGAATAAATCCAAGAAACTGGATAACAATTTTATTGGCATCTACAGGGCCACGTGGATCAGTTTTGAATAATAACAGTTTGTCCATTCCAATATCATAAGATAATGCCATCCTTGAACGAAATTGAATGAAATCAGGATATGGAATATAATGTTTATTGGCACATGATAGCGCTATCATTGAACGACATTGAATGAAATCAAGACCTAATGGTCGCATCTCAGCCGATTGGGTATTGAGCTGATTAATATCCGCAATAGAACAACATATTATGTCACAAGGCATTTCATATCCAATTGTAGATTTAAATCGAGCTGCTTCCACTTGTGCACGAGATACCTGAGATCGACAATCAGGGATCATACCAATCATAACACCTCCAGTACTTTCAGTAATGTTAAACAATCTTGTAGCTGAACTCTTTTCAATCATTTTATCTGGAACTTTTCTTTTTGCATATCTATCGATTTCATTAAGCCAATTTTTAACATTGTTAAACGAATCTTGATCGATGACATCAAACACAACAATAATTCCATGAGCTCCTCTGTAATAAGACGAGGTTATAGTTCTAAATCTTTCTTGACCTGCTGTATCCCATATTTGCAATTTCATAGTTTCACCATCTAATTCAATAGTTCTGAGGTTTAAGTCAACTCCAACTGCGCCCATGCAACTCTCAGTATAAGAATCATCTGAAAGTCTGAGTAATAAACAAGATTTTCCCACACCAGAATCTCCAATTAATAGAAACTTGACTAAATAGTCACACTCTGGATTCATTTAATTATTGCCAACGTCCGGTTTCAAAATAACAGCTTATTAATTCCAAAGAATTCCAGCACGATTCCAGAAATTTCCGACAATTCAAACAATTTACCAATTTAAACAATTCTACCAAATCAATATAGTTTTTCCCGCGTCTGTGTGCACACACCAACAATATTTGAACAAAACCAGACCGCGCACACAGACGCGAAAAAATTAGCATTATATAAAGTTTTTTCAAATTAGCTCACGACCCGCACAAAATCTTCCACGACCCGGCGGTTGAGAATTGCTGATATAGAGTCCATGGCTGTAGGCATTAGTAGCATGTATGTATCCGATTGAATCTGAGCAGACCGGGTGATGGGCCTACGATCGTTGGTATCGTTGGCGCAGCATATAATTTTATCTGGAAACTTGAAACTTTCTTCAGTCAACTGAATACTACCACAATTTATATCTGTATATATGGTTATAGGAGATAAATAACTTGACATATTGTATTTATACAACGAATCCAATATTTATCCCACGTGTGCTACTAAATCATTGCATTATAACATTCTTCTAGCCTCGCTCTCTTGAGATTATCTAACCGGTGTAGTAGAATGTTACTTTCTTTTCACCGCATTCATTCATGCTTTTCTAGAATAGAGATTTTTTTTACATATTTTGTGTGGCCGTTGGAGGGTCTATAACAGCGATTCTCAACCGCCGGGTCGCGACCCGATGCCGGGTCGTGGAAGATTTTGTGCGGGTCGTGAGCAAATTTGAAAAAAATTTATTTAATGCTAATTTTTTACAATTAATCAATAAATATAATTTAAAAATTGCTAAAAATTAATCAAGTTTTTAATAATCCTAAACTTTTTCCAATCCTAAAATGAAACGTAAAAAAAGACAAGCAACATTAAACAATTTTGTTATAAAGGTTAACAATAACAATTCAACAGCTGTTGAAAACAATGATGAAGAAGAAGTTCAATGTCCACCCGAAAAAAAGAAGAGGTCAAGTTTTGTTCGCAAATACAACATTACTTTTTTTAAGATTTGGTGTTATTTTTTTGGCCTGGATCAGATGCAAGTTGTCCCAAACCACAATGTATCATTTGTGGGGAAGTGCTGTCCAATGAAAGCATGAAAGCAAATAATTTATCACGACATTTGAACTCAAAACACAAAGAATTGGAATCAAAACCAATTAATTTCTTTGAGAGAAAAGCTTCTGAGATAAAAAGCCAAATAAATTCATTTCAAAAGTCCCTTCTAGCCAACAAATCACTTTTAAAGGCTTCTTATTTGGTTGCTTTTCGAATTGCTGAATGTAAAAAACCATTTTCAATTGCTGAAAAACTAATAAAACCATGCTTGGTGGATGTTTGTTCAGAGATTTTGGGTTTAAAAGCTGGTGACAATATGAAGGCCATTCCTTTATCCAATGACACAATTGGAAGAAGGATTGAGGAATTATCGACAGATATTGAAGATCAACTCATCGAAAGGTCAAGAAGTCAGAGTCATTTGCAATCCAAATGGATGAGTCAACAGATGTTGCAAACAAAGCAGTTCTTTTATGTCATGTTAGATATGTTGATTATGACAGCAGTGACTTCAAAGAAGACCTTTTGTGTTGGAGTGAGATTCCCTCTTACACAACCAGTTCAGAAATCTTTCGCATCATTGATGAATATGTCAAAAAAAATCTTTGAACTGGAAATTGTGCATTGGATTGTGTTCAGATGGTGCAGCAAACATGGTTGGCAGACTTTCAGGTACAAGAACAAGAATCCAAGAAGTTGCTGGTGATACATTTAAATTTACTCACTGTGTTATTCACCGTGAGCATTTAGCAGCAAAAAAAATGTCTCCGAATTACATGAAGTTCTTTCAGTTTCAATTCAGATTGTTAATTTCATCAAGAGCAACGCACTCAATTCCCGATTGTTCACAATTCTGTGGGATGAAATGGATTCAGGAAATTCACAGTTGCTACTTCACACTGAAGTGCGCTGGCTTTCCAGAGGGAGAGTTCTTACAAGGCTCTACGATTTGCGAGATGAGGTGAAAATCTTTTTAAGTCAAAAAAATTCAGATCATGCCAAACATTTCTTTGATGAAGAATGGATTGCAAAACTTGCTTATTTATCAGACTTCTTTTCTCTGATAAATCAGCTGAATCTGAGTCTACAAGGTCCAATGACAACTGTCTTCAATGTCTGGAATAAAATTGATGCTTTTAAGAAAAAGATAAAAACTTGGTTAAACCGCAAACAAGAGTAGAATTATGAAATGTTTCCTTCATTTAACGATTTCACAGAATCTTTTGACTTGAATTTGGATAATGTTGTTTCTTGTATCACTCAACATTTAGAAGTGCTTGCTCAAATGTTTGACAGCTACTATCCACCTAATGACGATGTTCGATTTGGAAACATGTGGATATCCAATCCATTTCTTGATCACCAACAGAACAACCTTTCAAACACAGAAGCAGAAAAATTGATTGAGTTATCATCAGATATGGAATTGAAATCAATGTTTAACTCAATGAGCATTACACAGTTTTTGATAAAAGTCAAGGAGGAATATCCAGCCCCCAGCAAAATTGCCATTCACATTTTATTACCCTTTTCTACAACTTACTTGTGTGAATCAGCATTTTCAGCAATGTCAATTATTAAAACGAAGCAAAGAAACAGGTTATTTACTGGCCCTGCTTTGCGACTTGCTATCACTTCTTTAAAACCAAGAATAGACAAACTGGTACGAGAGAAAGAGCAACAACAATCACATTAATTTATAAAATTATGTTTCTAATTGTTTTGATATCGTTATTGTTGATCCTTTTATAATAAATATGTTGTTCATCTGTTAACTTTTTTTTAAATTATTAATTTTTTTTAGATTGTAAAGTCAAACTGAATTTACGGGTCGTGAAAAAAAATTGAGATTATTTACAGTCCGCACTGCTCAGAGGATCTTCAGAAACCTTTGGAAGTGCAGATAATGGAAACTTTTTGGGTTATTTGGAGTACTTAGCAGAATACGATTCATTTATTGCGGGACATATTGACACATATGGAAATGCTGGACGTGGCATCACATCATACCTATCATTCACCACTTATGAAGAATTTGTGGGTCTAATGGCCAGAAAGGTCACCAAAGCTATTATTGATGAATTAAAAAGGACAAAGTACTTTTCCTTCAGTGTTGATTGTACTCCTGATATATCACATACAGATCAATTAACTTTCACGGTTCGCTATGTGAAAAGTAATGGCCAACCTGTTGAACGTTTTCTAAAATTTGTTCAAATTTCGTCACACACCGGTCTTCATCTCTTCGATACAATTGTTGAAACTTTTCGCAATCTTGATATTGATTTAAATGACTGCAGAGGTCAGACATATGACAATACCAGCAATATATTTGGACAATATTCCGGTGTACAGGCACGTATAATTGAAATCATAAAAATGGCGTCCTATATTCCTTGTATGGCACACTCACTGAATCTGTCTGGGGTTGATCGATTACCAGAAAAATTCATTCTACTGTATAACTCTTCTTAGACTAATTCATCTAATTTCATCATGGAACTTAGCGCAAGCCAATTGCACGATAATGAGTCATTGAGTGGCTGAATTCATTGAAATTAAACGTTTTGGCGCCCTTTTGAAACCGCATCGCCTGTGTGTCTTGCATACAACATACAAGTGTGTTGCGCGCACATTCAATTTTGGGGTTTCCTTATTGTCGCGGCTTTGTGATTATCATTAATGTCAACTATTATTGTCATTATATATACTTTTTCAAATAATTTGCATCAATGGGTTCAAGAAAACGTAAAATTGCAGATGAAGGAAGAATGTTTAATGAGGAATGGAGCAGCAAGAACTTCTTAACTGAAAATTGTGGCTCAACAAAGCATATTTAAGAAGCAAAGTATTCATAATGAATTGGTTGTTCGCTATAATTATATTGTAGCGGAACTTGTTGCGAAAGGAAGAAGGCTTTTTCTAGATTCAGAATTTGTTAAACGACGTTTACTAGTTTTAACTGAAAATTTATGCCCATAAACCATGAAGTTATTTCAAGATATTAGCCTATCGGCGCAAACTTGTGGAAGGCGAGTAGAAGAAATCGTAATAAATTTATTCGAACCGCTTAAATTGAAGCAAAATCATTTGATTGTTACTCTCTAGCAATGGATGAAAGTATTGACAAAACTAACACACCACAATTAATAATATTTATTCGAGGCATTGATGGGGGGTTTAATGTTCATGAAGAATTGGTTACTTTATGTAGCTTAAAAGGCACTACAATCGGCAATGATTTTTTCATAAAGGTAAAGGAAACTCTCACTTCTTTAAAATTGGGATGGAAAAGGTTAAAATTTGTGACAACCGATGGTGGAAGAAATATGTGTAGCTCTAAAACCTCTAAAACCAGTATAGTAGACCGAATTTATGAGGAATTACAGAATATAGGTTATGATAATCCAATGGTGTTTCATTGTATCATTCATCAGGAATCACTTTGATGTAAAATTTTATCATCAATAAAAGTCGTTATGAACACCGCGATATCAACTGTAAATTACATTCGCCGCCACGGTCTGAACACCGTCAATTTTTATTGACGTTATTTACTAGTCAGCAGTTAGATGGCTAAGTAGAGGTGCTGTTCTAAGATGGTTTTTTAATTTATGTGAAGAAATAGATATTTTCATGACGGAACAAGAAAATACAATTATCGGATCAAAAGTGGACAATGCCTCTTGCATTTATGGTAGTTATTACAGCGTACTTTAATGAACTTATTTTGAATCTGCTGGGCAAAAGTAAATTATTAGCAGACGTGTTTTCTAACAGACGCTTTTGAATCCAAATTATGTTTCTTGAAGAAGCATATAATTGAACAAAATCTAAATTATTTTATATGTTATTATCTGTATCTGCAGACGGATGGAAAACGCAAAAGGGTATTTTCGTTAGTGTTATTGAAAATTTACAAACTGAATTTTCAACAAGGTTTATGGATTTTCATAAAAAAGCAGCGAAACACGAATGTTTTTGAACCCTTTTAATGTCGACATAAATGACGTACTAAACGAACTGCAAATGGAAATTTTGCAATTGCAACATAATGAAACATTAGAGTGCATTTTTGTTTTATCGATGTTTACCAAAACAATTTGAGGGATTAATCAGTTTCGCGAAAATTATAGTAGCATTTGGAAGCACATATATTTGCGAACAAACATTTTCTCTCACGAGTTTTAGTCAAGATACATTTTCTTCTCAACTGACTGATGAACATTTGCATGCTTCTGTTCGGATTTGGATATCAGGTTTAAAACCGAGATAGATAACTTCGATTCTTCTAAAATCTAAAATTTTGGGCCCTTAAAAAGTGCCCCTGGTTTATTTCATTCAAAAATATATATAATTTGGAGTCCCAATGTCGAAAATATATCGTATATCGTATATAGGTCGAGTGATAATTAATATTTCCCCCACCTTTTACGACATTATATTAGCCCATTTATACAGGTTTTCAGAGTTTAAGTTTGACCAAAAATTTTTTTGATTCTGAGTTAAACATTAAATTTATTGAATGTTTTCTAAATTACTAAGAATTAATAAATTCTTCAAAGTTATGACGAATATTCATTAATAAATGCTTTCGAATGTAACTGATCACTATGAAATTTTCCCAACACGACTCAAAAACATCTCCGCTTAACTTCTAATTTCTCTTCGAATTTAGCTCAACAAATTTTATTAGCCTTATTCAAACAAACTCCAAAATCCATATCACTAAATAACAATAAAAAAATCGATTTATTACTCAAATGATACATGATAAAACACCAATCGAGAATCAACACGACTTTGATAAAGTTTATATTAATGTGTTTATTGTTATATACCTTCAGTGCTAATTTGCACATTACCAATATCCAATGAAAGAATTTAATTATAAAAAACTAATTAGATTTAATAAACACAATCAAAAACTAGGAAGGCAAATATAATGTCATATGTATTTATAAATCACATTTGAAGACGGTTCACAATCAGTGGTACAATATATCATATATGTATAAATAGAGCATAATTTATATACAATAATCAACTAATCTGCTTCTGATCAATAATAACTTTTTATACATCTTTACAACCAATAATAATAAAATTAATGATGCAATGATACAGTTGTTGAAATAGAACGAAAAAATAACGCAACATATTAAGACACCATCATCAATAATAAATTAATATTAATAAGAATTATTGAAAATCAGTATTAATAATTATTAATGAAAATCAATATTATGATTATTATTAATAATCAATATTAATTATTATTATATAATACTAATATTGATAATAACAACAAAAATATAACAGTAGTAGAATAAAAAGAGAATAATAAATTCCATTTAATCAGCTTCGGATTGTGCAATTTCATCAATAATGATAATAATAATAATAATAATAATTAATAATAATACCAGAAATTTCCATCATTAATTATCAACATCATAATGGTGACTTATTGATGAATAACAACAGCAACGATAATAATAATAATAATAATAATATTAATAATGTTCATTACATACATAAATTGAAAGACTGGTTAACAATAATCGATATTGAAAAATAGCAACAGTAGTGATGATAATAATAATTATTTATATATATAAACAACATATTAGATTTGAGTACAAAAATTAAATGTTCTGTTCGGAGTTAAAATGTAAAAGCAAAAGGTTATTATATTATGTGCACGCAATAGAAGGGCTTGGTAACAGGATCGATAACATAAAAATAATAATCACAGAATATTTATTTATTGCGGTAAATGTAAATATATATATTGATTAATTGATGGATGGATGGATGGATTGATTGATTGATTGAGGTGTCACATGAACGATTGGTCAGCCTGATATAATTGGGCGAGACATAAAATGTGGATTGGTAGGCAGGAACGCCTGTCATTGATAGATGGATCGAATGTCAACCATGACAACGCGTGATAGGATTCAAGAACAAATCGGAGAACATCACAGGTGAGATGAGAATCCAACGGATGAGGTGCGGAACCAGGAGTACCGGATAAACCACTGCTGCCGTCTTCTTGACTGATGAGACTGGTTTGGAGGTGAAGGGCTGCTTTGAAACAAGTCGGAAGGGGATTTTCTGTTGAGCCCATTTGAGGGCATGCTGACCAGAACCAGGAAGGCAAAGGTCCTGGATCGGTGGTTGATAGATAATACCCCATGGCGAGAGGCTGCTGCATTAGCATGTGTCCTTCCTCTTGATTGGAATACTGGTTCTGGTAACCGTGGTCAAGGCAGTTGCTAAGGCCCGGATCCAAACTGCCCATAGAAACGAGATCGTGCTGATTTGTGCTGTTAGCTTGCGGTAAAAGATTGCTTAATCCACCGATTGTGTAATTATCAAATCCAGAAGGAAATCCAGTGTCTGACATATCCATATTGCTGATATTTCCCAACTCTTCTAGGCCTTCATTACCAAATTTTATGTCTAACAATTCTTCAAAATTCATCTCATTAACCATTCCTCCTCCTCCAGATAAATCTTGATCCTGTATCAATTTGTATCAATAGTAAAATATATTCCGATAACATTCAATCAAATTTGTGGTTTATTGATTTTACATAAATTATCGTTTTCACTGTTGATCTATTTTTATTTTCAATTTCCTTTATCTTCATTTTCGGACACAGACTTTTAAATTAAATATTCACAAATTTTTTTTATAATTAATTTTATTGAATAATTTGTGCAATTTTATGCGAAATGTTTCTAATAAAATTCATCCTATAGATGCAACCGTTAAAAATTTTTAACATTCCTAGATATTTATTGAATGTTTTCATTGATTAGCAAATGTACTTTTGGGGATAGAAAGAAGAGTATAGAGAATAGATTTAGAAACAACATATTTGAGAGTTCACTTGCAAATAAAAGATACTCAAATTGTTGGCATCGCAATTAAATTCCCGCTATGCGCATAATTGAATATAAGAAATTCCCACATTCGAAGTATTTTATTTTGTTTATAGACAGGAACAAAATATTCAATATTGCTCTATCAAATATTTGGTTCACTTTTATCAAAATTTCCAATGTCATTTAACGGGACTCAATTAAGACTTGTGATTAGTGAACATTTTACGGGCGTAATTTAAAAATAATATTTAATCAATTAAAAAACGATTCTTTTTACTTTTGATTGATTAAATTACAATATAAAACGTTATTGATATCAATTATCGACAAACGCATGATATATCTACACTGCTTGTTCTTAACACTCTCAGTGCATTGTCAGTCATTTTTGACTGACAGTGCTTTGCCACTCGCACCACAACAATGTTTGGAAATTTTCTCTTCGTACCGTTAGGATTATGACAGCAAAAGAGAAAATACGGACATATTTTAGTCTATTGTGATTTTCGTAATAGGTAAGTTCATTTGCATAATAGTTTTTGTGTCAGTAATATTTGTCTGCTAGAGGCTCGTAGAAAGACCAAAAGAGTAAAAACTTATTGTGAGAAATGTGTTGGTCAACCTACAATGTGATCTGATTACTTCACCGACCATCACTCATAAATGCAAATGCCTAAAAATTAACTTTATAGAATAAAGATGTTTTTGTTTTTTTAAATTATAGTTATAAATGAACTAAATATGTATAATTTTTAAGTTGTTAATCTTCACAGAACTGAAATATCTTTTTGTTATTTTTTTTTTAAAAGTTCCATATATTTGTAATTCAGTAAGTTAGTTCCACGAAAGATATTTGAAATTTTCTCTTAGATCCACAATCTGTCAAGTTCATATTGAAAATACATTAATAATTTCAGATTTTTGTCTGAAAACGCATTTTTAACATACTATGTGTCAATTTGTTTGACAGAGGCTTTTTTTAAAAATAAACTTGTCAGGTCAATGTGTCTGACAATGGCAAAAAGGCGTTTTTCTGTGGAACTAAGAGTGTTAAATAACGCTACACATAAAAAACCAGGACTGCTGTTCACAACATTTGAAATTCCTAACACAAAGACAATTTTTCTGTTGGGATATTTTTTTACAAGAAATATTGTTTAAAAACTCACATTCCTAAGATGTGAAGCAAATTTAATATAGGAAACACGTGTAACTTTTGTACTGAACTTAATGAACAATTCAAAAACAAGACCAGTAATGATATTTACCTCCTTTGTGACTGGAAATGCCTATTACAATATTGTGTTTACTATTATCAATAGGTAACTGTAGGAATCCTTGTAGGGATTCTGCCTATTTTGATAATACTTTTTAGTTGTTCATATTATTATTATAACACTACATTTATCTTGAAATAACCCTTCTAATGCATACCGATCAAAATTTGAATTTTATATTAAATCAATTTATATTATTATTATAAAATCAATATATATCAATATTATTATCAATATATATTTTTATTATAAAAAACAAAGGATTGTAATATTAAAATATAATTATATAAAAATTAATCACATAGCAAGATCTTCCGCGGAAAGTTCTTGTTCCAATATTTATACCAAATGATAAAATTAAGTTTTTCAAAATTTCTCCTATTTTAAAAACCAACAGAATATTCAAATTATGATCAATTAATTATTTAACGGAAATTTATATATTGAAATCAATTAAAAATGTTTATGATCGATAATTGCATTAATATCGAAATTAATAATGCTCAACTTTTATACATTGGATAAAATTATCAAAATCTTGTACTAAATAACTTGCAAACAATTTTTACATATATTTTTAATATTAATATATGATTATCACAAATGTATCTCACTAACCATTCCTTGAATCCTCTATATTTATATATATATAGTTATTTATCAAAACAGCATTGACTTTCAATCATTATTTTATTTTTATAATTATTATCTTAATAAGAAAATTAACTGAACTTACGGCTCCAGCTGATGTACTTGTTGGGAAAACAAGAATATGGGTAACACTGATATCCCGTGGAGTGCATAACTGAAGATTACTCGATGCTCGCTCTTCGGGTTTCACGCTGCCGGGAAATATTCTGAAACTCGAATGACACTCGAGACTCACAAAGCATCCTGATATGATGGCTGGAGCTTGAAGAGCGCACATGTCACATCGACCCATACTGCCCATTCCTCCAGTTCCGCCGGATCCTACACCGTGAGATTGCTGAGCATTTGTGTACCAAACTTGACACATTGGACATTCTTCCCTGAATCGTTGATTCACTCTCATTAAATTTTGTCTGCTCAATAACCCATTCCATCCTTTGATAAATTTGCGCTTATAATATCAATAACTACCAGAAATTACCTTTCAGTTCTCCGTGACCTGCCCGGCCCATTCTACCTATAACCAATCGCCACGGTTGACAAGAATCGGCAATTACTTCTTGTATGAAATCCCATAATTTTCCTAACCCTATTCGCCTGGGACTAGCATGCTTGCGTAAATGGAGTTGGGGAACAGTGATATTAATTTGAACTTGCCTAAGAACGGTTCCCAATTGGTCTGTACAAGTTGCTAATAACCACCTTTGATCAACCGATAGACAATATGAAACGAATAAGACATTGGATTTGTCACCGACATAACCCCAAGATTCACTAGTATTGACACTTGAATGAGATATTTGAGAGGTTGTGTTCAACTGATAAGTTATCGTTCTACTCGGAGCTAATATATATGGAGGTGCGTAAATAGATAGATGTGTACGATCCAAATTCTAAAAAAGCAAGTTGAATTTCAAATAAGATCATATTACTTATTGCAATAAGTATTATATAGGAACTTAAATAATTTTTATAATCACAAATTAGAGTAAGAGTATACCAACTCTTTTCCTAAAAAGCCAATACGAAACGGGTTTTCTTTTGGAAAGATAGTGAGTTCAGGAAATAATGAAACATAATTCTAACGATTTTTATTTGACAAGAGAAGATAAATAATGGCAAATTATATATACCGTATATTATTATATAGTTAAAATATATAAAATAGGTTTGAATTAATTTATAATATTTTATTGAAATTCGTGTTATTAGTTCAACCTGTCGTATAAGATTAATAAATGTTAACATTGTTAATGATTATTAAATTTTATCGTTAAATTTAATTATGTTATGGATTTTACGTAATATTTGATCCGTTCAGAGGCAAAAGCAAATGCTCCAACTTTTCGAATTTTTTAAATTTATATTTTGATATTGAACATAAAATTCATCAATGTTTCTAAGTATTTATTTGAATGGAAATTTTGAAATTTATTTTAATTTTGAGGCTTGCGATTTTAAAGAAAATAAAAACCCTAATTTCGCAAAACTTTTTTATTATAAAAAAACATTACTCAAAATAAGGAAAACTTTTTTTCACTTATTTACGCATATACCGTTGGTGCATATCATTGCCAGCTAAATAAAAACTTTAAACAAAATATTAAACTGTATGACTATGAGAAACTTCAACTTTCGAGATGGGTTAAAATATTTCCCACCGTGCAAAGGTGGGACAGTGTTTTATTGGATTCTTGTACATTCCTGAAAAAACAGCACATTTCAATTGCCAATTGGCAGTGGAAATCGTATTCTCCCACATTAACAGTTCTTGGTACCGCCAGCTAACTAACAAACTGTTGTCGAATTCCTTTATCAGCAATTCTCTGTGAAATGATTTATTCAACTTGTCAATGAGAGAATCGATAATAACCATATATTGGTAAATGAATTTATAGTTAAGTCGATGGTTTGTTTTGTATTCAAAAACTTATTTTTAAGAATTGTAAAGTGAACTAATTTCCCATTTAACTTTATCAATAATATTACAGTAAAACCTCTACTTAAGACCACCTCCCTAAAGAGACCACCTCTAGTTAAGACCTCTATTTCTTCGGAACCAAATTTACACAGTAGTTTACTGGGACAAATAACCCTCCATAATAGGACCACCCCTCTCGTTAAGACCACTTTTCGTAAAAAATATTTTTAGTTTAAATATTTTTAGTTTAAATATTTTTTGTTTAAATATTTTTTTAAAATTAAAATGGGAGTAAAAAAAACGAGAAAGGAGCTTACATTGAGCGAGAAGATGGATGTTATTAAATCTTCTGAGCGAGGAGAAGGACAGAGACTTATTGCAAGACGATTTTCTTGTAGTAAAACGCAAGTCCACAATATCATTGTTAACAAAGAAGAAATAAAGGAGCTTTGGAACAATAATGCAAAAAAAAAACTAAAACGACTAACAAATCAGCAATTTAAACTTATCAATGAGTATGTTCTAGAGTGGTATGAAAACAAAGTGCTGCGAGGCTTTCCTATTAACGGAGAATTGTTGAAAGCATCAGCTAAGAAGATAGCTATTAGTCTAAACAACAATGTGTTTAAAGCTAGTAATGGCTGGTTGGAGAAATTCCTCAAGAGAAACAATATTACTTTGAGGGTTTTATCAGGTGAATCTGCTTCCGTAGAACCATCTGTGCTATCAGATTGGTTTTCGAAAATCCAGGATGTTATTACAAACTATGAAAAGAAAGATATCTACAACATAGATGAGACTGCTTTATTCTATAAAATGTTGCCAGGGAAATCTTTGGGTCGTGCTGGAGAAAAAACATATGGAAGTAAAAAATCCAAACAAAGAATAACAATCATGCTTTGTGTTAATATGTTGGGAGAAAAAGAGCCACCGGTCATAATTAATAAATCTTTAAGGCCTAGGTGCTTCAAAAACATCGATATGTCTAAAATGGGTGTTGAATGGCATGCAAATAGAAAGGCTTGGATGACCAGTACAATTTTCAAGGAATGGTGTACCAAGTTCAATGAGAAGCTTTTAAAAGAAAAGAGAAGAATCCTGATAGTATTGGATAATGCAACGTGTCATCCTAAAATGGATTTAAGCAATATAAAATTTGCATTTCTTCCTGCAAATACTACCAGCAAATCTCAGCCTTTAGACCAAGGTATAATTAGATCTTTCAAGCTGGAATATCAAAAAAGAATGCTCTCTTCATTATTGTCGTTTTATGAAACAACTGCCAATGTAGAAGAGTTGTTGAAAAAAATCAATCTCTCTAATGTTGTTGAGTTTGTAAAGGAGTCTTGGAATGCTGTTAAGCCGTCAACAGTTGAGAGCTGTTTTAAAAAATGTGGGTTCTGCTCGGATATCATGGTTAAACCAGATATTATAACTGAAATCGAACAAGACGTAACAGATTTAGCTAAGAAGCTTGATTTCGACTTTGACCTTAGTGAGCTTGACATTTCTCTTGAACAAAACTGTTTTGAGAGTGACTGGGAAGAAAAACTGATTTCTTCTTACACTAGTTTGGATGATGCATCAAGTGAGGTTTCTGAACCAAACGAAGAAGAATCTGATTTACCAAAAATTGATTTAAAAACATCTTTATCTTATATTCAGCAGATTAAGAATCTTGGAATGGAACTGAGTGACAATAAATTAGTTGACATAATGTTTCAAGCTGAACAAAAGTTGACGAATATGATAGTTTTTGATAACAGTGAAGCCAAATCGAAGAGACAAACAACATTAGATGAGTTTTTATAATAAAATCTTCAATTTAAGTCTAGTTTTCTTTATAAAAATAAAATCCTCTCTAATAGGACCACCTCTAGTAAAGACCACTTTTGGTCCGGAACCAAGGGTGGTCCTATTAGAGAGGTTTCACTGTATATATTATTAAAAACTATTGAATTAAGATTAATCGTACTTTTTTAAATTGATCTTTAAATCTTTATCAGTTTAAATGGATCATAATTGACCATTTTCTAATTGCAGTTGAAATTTGAAAATTTGCAATATTTTTTTGAAGCGGATTAAGGTAAAAAAGCAAAAGAATTTGTAAATAAATAGAAAATTTAAAATCGAAATATATTCCGAAAATGTACTTTAACGACGCGGAATAAATTCACAATAAATTATTTGAAAAACATAAATTATATCTGTATAATCAATATTTGATGAAAGATCGGTTTCCATTAGTTTTTAAATTAAAATTCCATTTAGTTTGATTGTTTTTCAATTATTTTATTTTTAATTTCCTACTTTGATACAATCTTTCATTTTAAACCTTCAAATTTTGTAAAAAAATAAATAGCTATTTATAATATAAAAATCATTTTACATTGTATTTAATAACTTTATTAAAAATTAATTTGATTATAAATGATATCGCGTGAAGATTAAATCAGAAAGAGAACAGAGAAATATTTCATTTCATGAATAAGCATTGCAGATTACGGCTTAAGCAGTTATTTATATGAATTATATATTTATAAATGTTTACACTGCAACAAAATATTTTGAAGTTTAAATTTAATTCAATAATGTGGTAAAATTATTCTAAAACAAAATTCCAAGCTCCCTATTTTGATTGATAAGCTGGCGTATCATATAGTACTGGATTCAAAACTAACTAAAAACTGATGAAATATTCTGAAATAAATTATTAACCAATTAAAATATGTCATATCCTTTCTTTATTGTTATAGTAAGTCATTTTCAATTATTTTAATTAAAAATCTAAAGTTAACAAAAAAGAAGTTTAAAATTACCAATTGTTCCTGTGAATTGTAGAATAGTTTCTTTAAATACTCCGATGTCAAAGTTTCATTATAACCGGTTGGACCACATTTGGTTAAACATCGATTAGCATTAATCAATGAAGCTGCTGATTCACATTCATCATCTGATGAACATCCTCGAGCCATAGAACATTTAGCCGAGGAACAGAGATTGGACGAAGTACATTTACCACTCAAAATCGATTGAAGTCCGCTGACTCTTCCTATTTTTCTACGAATGCTGTTATAAATAGCGAATGCAGTACTTTTCCAGCTCCACTGCCGACACCATTTAACCGACCAAGATACCGATGAAGATGTACACGATGATGCTGATGTGGCAGATGAATCGCGACCCCCAATACTACTACCATCACCGTCGCCAACACCAGTTTTGGAACCGAAATGAACTGCATCGAAAACCTTATTCATTGATAATACATTAAATGTTATTCTTGATTTCCATGAATTTGGAAAGCTATCACTGATTTTATCACATAATTTATTTATTCGTTGCATTGAAAGTCGATAGGCTGCTTCCGAAATGTCTTGACCCTGAAAATGTTTTCCTCTTTATCACATCATCATAAATTATAATAAAATCAATATTAATATTATCATTAGAACGGTGATTTTAGATAAATGTGAATCTATTGCGCTTATTAAATTGTATTTATTTACATTCCACCGTGATTTGAAAGTATAAATGATTAACCAAACACTAATCTTTAAAACTTACATGAATAAATGGATTGATCAAATATATAATAAGATAAACATCCTTATCTGATGACCAGATTTTGGTATTTAAGCCTCTACTCAATGAACCGCAACCATTGCCAGGACTGAATAGCATATCTAGTGATTGATTGATGTTCATATTTTCACGTTTTAATGAATCGATTGTGGAAAATAGTGCGGATTTTGTGCCGTTTCTTTTATTAACTCCATGTTGACTCAACATGGTTATCGCTTGGTGCTCACAGCACTTTACATACCATAGCAATCTGCTAATGAAATCTTCTGCATTTACAGCTGACATCGTGTGAGACAATTCCTTCACCCAATATTTCTGGAGTGAATCAGGTGTCAGCACATGTTTTTCTGATCCATTTAATCCTCTTTCATTATATTCTTCTATTAAAAAAATATTCCATTAATTGAAATATATTAAATTTCCTATTTTAAAGTTTGAAAATGATTTGAAATGTTTAAACGTCTCATGGGATAAGAAGAGAAACCAAAGTGTAAATCAGTGATTCCCAAATGGGGTTCCACGAGATTTCGAGCTCTGGCACTAGATATTATCAGAAATTTATTTAAAATAAGAGTATTAACAAAAAGTAAAGACACTTTCGGTAATTTTAAAATTTTATATTTAACGGATTTTGAGAAACGAGAAAGATTGATGATGATTGATCAAGAAATGAGAGTCTGTTTGTCAACGATTGAACCAGGAATTGAAAAAATTTTCTGTGAAAGTCAATGTCAAGCCGCTCATTAAAACTACTGAAACAATTATATTTTAAATTCTAATTTTTGGCATATTCAACTGTTGGGGTTCACGTCGACAAAAAAAAGTTTGGGAATCACTAACTTATAACTTATAATATAACCTTTTTTAAATTTGTATTATACCATTTATAGCTTAAAGTTCCAAAATCGTAATAATCAGTGTTCGTATTTTTAGTCAATTTAAAAAATAACAATTTTCAAATTTCTAGAATGTATTAAAATGTCCTATTTTTATTTAAAACAAATAAAAATTTTGTTATCCGCGAATGATGGAAAATAAAAGCTCATTACAAAAAAAGATAAATAAACGACAATCACAAAACTGGAGAATAAAGAGTCGTTGGATATATTATGCCAAGAATTGTGTAAATCTACTATTTATTACTGGAGAAAGAACAAAGATATTTATTTTTGTTACAATCGGCTTATCTGGAATATTTGTTTATTCGAAACGTTTTTTTATTTTTCCGGTCCCCATCCTTTTTAAATAAGTGAATCCAATTTGTTCATGATCATATTTAACTTTTTACATTATATCATTTTAATAATATGAATTAAAAGGTAACGTTTTGTTTTGGTATTTATGATGAATTTTCAATAAATATAACAAACAGCCGAAATGTTCCATTTAGCACAAATCTGGCCAACCCAAATCACAGCCTGGAAAGTATCACAGGCCAAAAACAAAAAAACCTATTTTTACATATTAAAAATAGAAATGTGCGAAATAACAACATAAACTTGAATTAAAACACAGGTTATAATATTGTAAATTTCATTTAGTCAATAATTTAATTATTAAGAACATACGGCACTCACAAAAATCTGATTCAATAAAGCAATCAATTTTACAGTAGATAAATGAATTTTCTTTAGAAACGATGTCAAACCTGAACAAAGTTTATATTCTAAAGAAATCTGAAATATCGTAATTCTGATAATTCTGATTAGATCAATCACGGTTTTAATTGTCCAAAAACAACATCAATATCAATATACTTGTTTAGTGGCCCATTCATGAACCATGCTAATTACAAATGAATCTGCCAATAGAAAGATAATATGCATTTAATAATAATTTTTATTGATTAGTTGATCGGGTGTATCAAAAATTGTATACATAAAGTAGATGATGTAATCCATTGTTTTTTTGTTTCATATTATTGAATTTTAATAGAAAAACGTCATAAATTGATCACATTTCAATAACGTTAATATTTTCATTTCGATTTCACTAAATTGCTACTAACATCGCAATATAAGCAATTAACTGATCTTAAACCAGTCACAATAATAATTTATTCATATCCAAATTCAATAAATATCAAGGCTACAATAGACACATTACAATCTATTATTACAATGCACTTTTTCAATAAGTGCCGCATTTACAAAACTGATTTTATAATTTATTATTATACACCATAAAATCAATATCAACAACCTATCATGATAGCAACTATATATCAGGAGTTATGCAGAACTTCATAGATATTTATATTTCATAAAAAATAAGGAAAGTTGGAATTTCAATTGACAAGTATGAATAAAATATTTTTAAAAATATACAAAATATATATTAGAAAAAATCTAAAAAATATTATATAAAAATAATTAAATAAATATGAAATGTAAAAATGTTCAAAATAAATTAAATATATCATAAAAAAATTATAAAAAATATTAAATTTAATATAAAAAATTTATAAAAATGTTCAGTTTATTTAAAAAATATATTAAGGAAAAATACCGGGAAATATATAAAAAATTCAAAAAGACAAAAAAATGGTCAGGATATTTATTTATAGAAACTTCTGAAACTATTGACAAAATGGAATAGCATTTATCACTAGTAAGAAATCTGAAACAAATGCTGATCAAAAACTATATTAAAGTAATTTTGTAATAACTTAAAATACATTTTCTTGGACTATGACTATCACATGCCAGCAATCATAAGTAACATAAATAAAATTGTGCAGATTTAACAACGCAACATTACAATAACTGTGGCGTAGTTACTGCAACATCTAGCATCGAATTTATATGAAGTCAGAAAATCGTCTTATAACCGCTACAGTACATTATTTCATTAGAAGCCAAGCTCATGCATCAGTAAACATAAATATATATCTTGTATATATATATGTATATATAGATAAATAGTGTAGATAAATAATCATAACTATGACTCACCGGTATTGATTTCTATAAAGCTACTGTGAATATCATCCTTGGTGCCATCACATCGATAAGAAAAATGATGACCCAGTCTACAAGCTTCATACGTGTGATTGAGTTCTTTAAAATAAGTTATCAAAGAGTTTTGAAGCAATTTTCCAGAATCAGTAGGAGAGACAATTGCGTATGCAATTTCTTTAGGTCGAAATATCGGTTCCAAATTGAGCTTATCCTAAATTGGATATTGTATGCTCATTTAACGAAAAACGGATTGGAGATAATTTACCCATTCACGAATTGAATAAGGAGATATTGTAAGACATTCCTTTTCTTTGTCTGGATAGCCATCGGATAGACAAAGTGGATTTCCTTCAGTTGAAAAATAACTTAAGTTATTTGATTTCTTGTTAGATGGGCATGAATAATTATTGAGTCCTACAAAATTATTAATAACGTTTTGTTAGAATGTTTGTCTTTTTTAGTAAGTTTTCTTTTAATAGTTATAGAAATTTCAATTCTTTTTTATATTAATGGATATACAAATAGAGTAGTGGCTGAAGGAGGTAAAAATGAGAGGAAATTTATACAGTTGTCAAGGCACGATCGCAATCAGTTCCGACAGACCAGTTCGTAAGATATCATTTCCATAGCCATTTCTTTTGTATTTGTATTTCTTGCTTAGAAAGTGTAAAAAATACACCGATTATCATCGATAAAATAAAGTTATTTCAACACAGAAAAAATGGCTGCATGTTTTAAAATATTGTTGGTATTTAATTCATTTTCCATTCGTCAAATAAGTCATTATTCAAAGTATTCGTTTTAAGCAAATTTATTATCTAATTGGTTTGAAATGATTTTTTTTAATTACAGTGATTTTTAGAGTAAATAATTAAATAAATATTGTAATAATTTAATTATTAGAAAGCTCCACTTGTACATTTCATGATATATTTCAACAGATTTCCTGCATTTATCATATAACATAGAAAAATCCATAAATAATATAGATTTAACAAACAAATTATACAATATTTGTAATTTTAAATATATTTTATATAATTTAAATAATCAATTATTTTTCAAATCAAACTTTTCAAAAAACATATTTAATTTTTTTTATATTTTGTTAGCATGGTTTAAGGTGGCGTCTAAAAATAATTTGCAAATATATATTTATTGATTTTATATTTTATTGTATATTTTAATCAATAAAAAACTTATAAATATATTAAGGAAATCAATAAATTAGTAAGACTTTTAGTTTGTTCCTTTATTCTTTATAATTTCATTTATAAATGGTAAAATAATGTTTAAAAACACAGTAACGAAAATTTGTGTTAAATAGAAAAAAACATTGATATATCATTCTAATATTAGATTTTGAAAAAACTATGTCCGTTAAATGGATCAAAGTGATTATCACTTAATTGATTTTTTTTCCAAATTCCTATTTTATTAATTTGATAAATTGACCAAATAAAGCATAAATAGGTTAGCCACTTTATTATTTTAAGAGTGTACTTAACGATATATTTCAAAATATTGTAAATTTTCAAAGGAAAACACTGAACTCAAAAATAAAATAAAAATTTTCATATTTACGGTGTTGCACGGATGTGATTTTCAAAAATTCAAATTATGGACAAAGACAAAAGTATCCCGAGAGTATCAATAAATTTAATTCATCATTGTTATCGTTGGATAAGTTTCTAAATCTACGTATTATAATTAAAAATTGCTAGTGATATATATATATATATATATATATATATATATATAATTAATATGTTATTGCGATTACATTAATGACATCATTCAATATATGATAGGCAACCTAAAATGGGAAGTGTAAATAAATTTCTGTGTGCCAAAAATTAATGCTTAATCATAAAAAACTGGTAAATCTGATAATACAGATAAAATAATTTTCATTTATGAGAAAAATCCTTATCAAAAACAAATTTATTATGAGGATAACATATTTGTTAAATAATAATAATAATTAAAAATAATAATAATAAATAATAATAATAATAATAATAATAATAATAATAATAATAATAATAATAATAATAATAATAATAATAATAATTAATAATAAATAATAATAATAATAATAATAATATAAATAATAATAATAATAATAATAATAATAATAATAATAATAATAATAATAATAATAATAATAATAATAATAATAATAATAATTAATAATAAACAATAATTAAAAATAATAATAAATCATATTAATAATTAGTATTATTACCGGAAATAAATCCATTATTCATTCCTGAATATTGCGAATGAATAACTGGAGAAACATAGTTATTCTGATTAATACTAGATTCAGGCACTGCTGGAAGTCCAGGTATTGCATTATTAGCATTTACTGAATCTTTAGAGGAATGCTTTCCCATAAATACTTGGAAACGTGGCAATGGTTGAGGCTCGCATGACTCAACATTTCCTCTACCAGCTAGTCGATGAAATGTTTTCCAAGTAAGTGGCCCATCAACAGTGTAACTCGATTCCAGTAACCTGGTATTGCTAACTGCTTCTTGTAAAAGTGGTCTTAAAGTCTAATACCATTTATTCCTAACTTTTCTGATGATAATTTAGTAATGTTTACCATTAACAATCTAATTTGATCATTATAATTCTTCGGAATAACGGCCTCTTTCTTGAAGTAATATTGCTCAATGAGCCATTGTTTTCCTTTCTCTGGACTCAAAATACGATTATTTGGAACATCAATCAATTCAGAAGCTTGATCTAACGATCGATAAATAGCGGAATTTAAATCTAAAAAATTGGGAGGGATATTAACAGAAAATATTATAGTTATATAAAAAAACAATACCATGTTATTACAATGCCAGAATTAAATGAAATACACCACAATTTACTAAATTTTACTATAATTGCAATAACAAAGTTGTGTTTGTTGAAAATTCATATTTAGACCATATATTTGAATGATTTAACCGATTAGATTATTTCTTTATTAAATGTCTATAGTTTCATAATTTATTTACCATTTGCATTTAAGCTACTGCAAAATAAATAAATTGAAATTTCATTTCCAATTATTTTTCATTTCATTTTTAAATCCAATTAAATTTGAATAATTTTATAAGATGTAAAAAACTAATAAGCTCTAAATAAATGTAAATTTATTTTAATTTTTTACATTTTAGATCATTATTCGGTGAAACACGATAAATTACATGTTTTTTAAATTGTTGCAAAAATAATGAATTATGTAATGCAAAAAGAAATTAAATAAATATATTCTTTAAATGAATTACATAAAAAATTTTCTTTTTATGGTTTGGAATGCAACTATTTTTTAAAGAATCTTGCAAACGAGTGTAATTTCAAAGTATAAATAATAGAAAGTTATGAATCAGCAATTGATTTTTAATTTAAGTGAACCAAATGATCTCATTTGAGTCCTGGACTGTATAATAATATTAAATAAAATATTAAATTTAAGATGTACAAAGAAGTATTAAATTTTCCATCAAAATAAGTAAATAACAACTTGGTGTTGGATGTCTAAGTTGTCTCTTACCAACTACACCAAACTTTATCATAAATTAAGTACCTCGTTTTAATTGAATATTTACTGATTTTAATTTGATAATAATTTGTCTATTGATGATACTGAATTTGAAAATTATCAAAATATAGGGTACCCCGCAATTCAACTACATACATAAAAGTTGTAGTATTGATTTCGTATATCTTTTTATAAATTCTTCATACTCAAGCTAGATTATGTTAATGCCGTGTTTCTCAAAATGGGAAGTACGGCAAGAGTACGTTATTAATGAATAAACGAATAAGTGTTGATTGGATGGGATATGTCGCACTTGGAGAGAAACAAGCAGTGATCGTCATGTTCCGAGAATTTAAAAGTAAATCTGAAAAAATTATTTTCCAGAATGATACAAAAATTTTGAGTTTATAATGAATGTATAATGTAAAAAAATGTAATGTTTTCGATTAATTTAATTACATAATTATCAGATGTACGTCGCTTAGATTTATATATATATATATATATAGTATATATAGAGAAATTGTAAAATAAGTATGGTTTTAAAGTCTCAATTTATTGCGATTTCTTTGGAGACGTGTAAATTGTTCTTATCTGTTACATATAGTTTGTTAGATAATTACTGGGATAATGTATTTATTAGACAGATGTAAAGAAAATATTTATTTATTTTCAGAAATCAAATATTAAATGGTTTTAACAATTACATTTCAAGATGATTTCCCACAGTAAAACTGTATGGTAATGTAATGTGCCATTTATGTTTTGGATGGACCAAACGACTCCCCATATAATTACCATCATATACACCGGTTAAATGGTGTTAAGAGGAAATTTGTAAGAAGCATTGATGAATTTTCTTATTTTATTTTTCTAACTTTATAAAAACAATTATTTATCAGGAACTCACTTTTGCATTATTCCTCCAAAAAGTTGGATAATGGTAATTCCAATTTTATATTTTGATTTGAAGCTCAATAAGTCACAAAGATTTTTATAATCCTGAACTGCTAATATAAAAACTTGCACAAAAAATGTTGTAACTAAAGAACTTTTGAATTGAAATAAAATTGCTTATGAAATCAATAATATTTTAATTTTCCGTCATTGTTATAGCTAGTATTATATAATAATTTCTTTTAGCGCACAGATCGGGTAAATTAGATGTTTTTTCAATAGTTTAATTATATATGTCCTAGCAACATTATAATGTATGTAACAAAAGTTTGAATCATATTTTTTGATTGTTAATATTTTATGAGATTTTTGTTGATTAAATACTCAGTGATAATGAAAACTTAAGACAGAAGGTCGGAACTTTTGGGAAGCACTGCATTAATGAATCTAAATATGGTTATATAGGCTAAAATTAATTTTATTAAATTAGATTTCTATGTAACAATTAATAAAAAAATTATCAAATTTAACTTATGTTATGAAATTTCATACGAATAAAAAATGCCAATATAAAAATTTACCTTGAAATTCGATTAAATTTTCAGGAAGCTGTGGTTTCATAACATTATTTTTAAATCTAATGATATCTAAAAGAAAACTGAGTCCGAATTCATTGTATATCGACATGATTTGTGTACAAGACTGCTTGCCAATTATATCTTGGTTTTCCTTTCCCATATAAGGCTGAGTAGAATAAATATGAGGTCTGCGGATTCCAGTAATTTCAACCTCGTCTTCATAAAAAAGATTTGCGTTAATGGCATAATGCCTGTTCATAACAGCACTGAAACCGCATTTACATTCAGTTTTACTCGTACAACTTCCTGCCATATCGTCATTGGATAAAGATCTATTGAGTGAATTTTGTTGGTTGTTTTGCTGATATTCGTCGATATACAAGCCAACATCGTTCCCTAATACTGACATTCCACAAACACATATATTACAACTATCGAAATTGTGATCTTTGTATAAATTAAGGACTGAGTCTGATAAAAGAACATTTAAATAGAGACCGTTAACATTTGTATAATTGAGAAAGTTATAAGAATTTAAGATTAAAGGAATTGAGCCAATTGGATTTATATGTGATTGAGTACGAGGTGATTTAACAATAACAGGACTGGATTGGACGGCTTGTGGCCGGCTGAAACCGGTACTGTTAGGATTTAAATGGTCCATATTTCTTGGAGTACCAATCGATGATTCAACAGATGGTGGATTTGTACAAGCACTAGCAGGTGTCATTGGAGCACTGTTTTGTCCACTATTTACATTAAATCTTTGATGATTAGAATTTTGCATGCGATTCATTTGATTCTGAATGGAATTATTATAAGATGGAGGATTGGAAAATGGTATTTGAGGATAAAAAGATGTAAAGAAGTTTGGACGACGTGGTTGGTTAGTCAAAATTGCTATCATTTTTTCATTATCAAACATCTTGCGCTTTAATTTGTTTCTTTGATAATGTAGCCGTTTATGGTTGAATGAGATTGGTAGATTATCTCTTGGACAATGCTCTGGCTGTTTTGAATATTTGACACCCGATGAAAATAAAGAAGAGTTTGAAGAGATAATCCAATCCTTAATCAATGTAAAATGTTTATTTGAAAATTTTGAAAAAAAATTATAATTATAAGAATGATTATGGAATGAAAAATTTAAATTTAAAAATATTTATTGTGTTTTACTCAGCGAAAAAAATATATTTGAAGCATATAAATTGCTAATTTAGAATCCATTACTGATTAAACGAAGATTAGATATTCCACCGATAACAGCATTTCGATTAAATATTTCCATTTATAATGATTTTTTATTTTCACAATTTCATAAATAGAAAAGATTCATCATGTCACATAATATACATACATTCTGAACCAGAGATAGAATATACATATTTTATAGTATTGGCCAAACATTTGTCATTGTGTCTATAAGAATATGATAATATTGCTGCCTTAAGTGATACAGGCAAAAAGAAAATTGTTAATTCTAATAACTAGAAATAATAACTATTCCAAAAAATTCGTAATCTATCATATACAAATATTTTTCAATCGAAATCGAAAAACATTGAAATTGCCATCTTGACTAATAACGAGATCAAATAACAACATCATCATACAATATTTTAACAAAATACTTTCTAGCCCAAAAATAAATGTTATCATTATTAAATATTTTAATGACAAATAAAAACAAATTCTGGAGAAAATATCCTTAATCGTATAATTAATCCTTAATCCCAAAGCATTTCAGTACACAGAAACCTATTTGTTCATTATTAACCTACGTTACTTTGCAATTTAAATGAAACTTTAAATTAACAGACTATATTGCTATTGAAATTGATGAGTCAATTCGTGCTACAATCATTATATAGTACTAAAAATGCTGCAAGTTTGCGAATACCGCTAAAAGTCATTTACTATGGTAAGTCATAAAATAGTTCAACTATGAATTTTGTTATATTAACTAAAAATTCATGCGAAATTAGAGAATTCTTTATCGAATCGTAGTTGAAAATCGCTGATCTATCTTTTCAATTGTAGGTTTCAAATACGTTTAAACCTTCCAAGTTTATGCATCACTTATAAATCACGTATAAATATTTTAGGCATGTCATATTCTTGATAATTATATAACCAATAAATTTTAATAATAAATATTACAAAATAATATTAATAAATATATTTTAATAGTTAATAAACATTAATAATTAATATCAATAAATATTAATACTAATAAAAATTAATGATTATTGATTAATAATAAATGTTAAAAATAATTATTAATATCAATAAATATTGATAATTAATAAAAATTAATAATTAATAATAATTATTAAAACTAATTAAAAACTAATGAAATAATAAAAATTAATTTTTTGTAAAAAATTTCAATGTGTGCTCAATGCTATGAAAAATGTAATATTACGCAAAATCACCTAGTTACTTTGAAAAGAATATTTTATTAATATTTCATTTTTTCACAAGACAAACAATTTACAGTACTAATTTTTGCAGTACCCAACCAGTAGTGAAAATATTTTAAAAATTCACAAAATGGTTAAAGGTAAAGCAACCTTTCTCCATTGGGATAGGTTACCAAATTGAAAATTTTCAAAAAAGTTAGTCATAGTACTTCCAATCGATCTGAAATTTTGAAAGAATGCATTGTTCTCGACGACGAATCGATGTGCCAAATTTCATCTCGATCCGATTTACGTGGCTCATACAAACATTCAAACATACATACAAAGTGAAGTTAATATAGAGAGCAAAAATAATAATTATTACTAAAACTATTAATTAATGAATTAAACGCAATAAGGTTGGATACAAAATATATCTTCCATGATAATTCGAATTGATAAAATGAAATTTTATCGTTATTTTAAATGAATTTGTACCGATACATTAAAAAGAAATTTCTAATAATATTTATATTCAAAAATTAATAGAAAACTTTAAAATGCTTTAAAATGATAATGATAACAAAGTATTCTAAATAATGAATTATTAGATAAAAATCGATATTAAGACGAGTGAGTGTTTTAAAAATTGCTTAAAATAATGGTCATAATAATAGTGCTTATAAAACTAATAAATTATTAACCTTGTCCATTTCATCCCAATTTTGACAACTCATCGATAAAGAATTTAATACATGTTCATTGTGATTATATTCCGAGTTCCGCAAATTTGAATTCAATATTTGTTGATTAGTTTGTCGTTCAGCTGGACTTCCAATTGAAGTTAATGTACCCTCAAGAGATGGAGGAGTTGGATACATTAAAGACAATTCTGTCGCAGTTATACAACCAGAACCTGCGCTACTTACCAGACTGGTACCAGTGAACTGAAAAGTAACAAGAATAAGAAAATGATTTCGAAAATCGATATTCAGTTCGTTTATAATTCTTAAGAGACAATAAATGAGCTATTTCAACATTTAGCCTGTGATATAAATTTACCTACTGTAACTCTCATAATGCAAGTTATAATTGTTTGATGTAATAGACTACTTATACAAGTGATGAACACCCCAGCCACATGCACGCAAATGCATGTTATTTAGATGAATAAAATTATATGAAAATAACAACAAATTGATTTTTTATAACAAGTCATCCATAAAGTTGAAATAATATTCATAATAAATCGTAAAGTAGTTCAACATTGATTACAGAATATCGGTTTAGAAAATATGTACTTCATTATTTTTACAGTAAATAAAAATATGATATGAGATATTATTTCAAAATTAGCTTTAATAAATTTTAATCGAGCACACTAAATGAGCAAAATGAGCATGATTTAGCATGAATGACGCACGTTTTATTTTATTGTGTTAAACATAACACAAATTTATTTTACTACTTTCAAATAAAACATTTTTTGTAATGAAATTTTATTAACGCATTTTGTACAATTTTAGAATGAATGGAATATTTTATGGCACCAATACAAAAATTTTATTGAAAAAATAAAACCCAATATTTTTCATGGACAATTACAACTTCGATTATGAGACGTTGATATTAATATATTCAATCGTGGACCTTGGTGACTAACATTACAAATCAGCGCCGTGCTATAACTTTTGGGGGCCCTGTGCAGAAACTAAAAAAAATTTTTTTTTCTTTCAATTCGTAGTAATTTATGGTATTGGAGAAGTTTTTCTAATGTATTTAATATTTGGGGCCCCTCAAAAATAGGGGGCCCAGTGCGATTGCACTTGTTGCACTTGCGATAGTACGGCGCTGTTACAAATCAATTGTTATTAAAATTGAACATTTTAAAAATTATCAAGTATTAAATAATAAATATATCGATTTAATATACAAATGTGCAATTCATTTTGAAAGTGGGGAAAGTCCATTTAAATATAAAAAACATTTTATTTTCAAATCTTTATATATCTTGTTCTAACAAAAAAATGAATGAGTCCCTCTTTCAAAATAAATAGATCAATATTAAAAATTATCCAACAAAGATAGTTTTACCTCTTACTGTATGATTTTTTTGATATTCTGTTTGAAAGTAGAATTTTTAACTTATACTTATTTTTCAGGTTGATCAATATAACAGTAAAAACATCCAAGTATTTCCAAAATTAAAAATGAACTCGATAAATATTTAGATTTGGCAGTATCACATTCGAATTGGTGAAATAATTAAGTAGTTACCTAATTTAGTATGCCAGAAAGTTATACATAGTTTTTTTATTTTGCAATTATTTTAATATTTTAGAGAGCCTTGAAAATTGTAATTTCCAAGAAGTGTATTTTAAGAATAACCAAAAATAATTAATTCCATTATATTTTTATAACCAATATGATCACTATTTCTTTTACTTCCGAAATACGTATTAAATCAATACACAAAAGAACTCCTTATAGTAATCTCAGTAACTCAATCACTGTTTTGCATACCCAAATAAAAAGAAAGGCTTCATTATTCCTCCATTTATAAAAGAATCATTAGTTTTGATTTATTTTGAATTAATTTGAAGCTTTATGTACCTAAAAAAATTCAAAGACTAAGAATGTAATAGCAATTTCATATTAGCTCGTTAATGTGCAATTTTTTTTAAAAATTATAATATCTTGTTTTAATTTTTTTGATACATATTTACAGTATTAAATAAATTGGATCAGCGAAAAAAACGACGGGCCCAAAAATTTTTATTTTAATTAAATCAAGCAAATCTTCCAATTTTTTTAAATTATGTAGGTCAACTCAATTTTTATAATCATTATTATTATTTTTTTTATAGTTTTATTATATATAGTCCCAGTTTATCCCATAAGATATTTTGTCCCTTTTATGGGTATTGCTCACAAAGGTACTGGTTTAATATTATTTAATTTATATTTTTTATTATTTAGCAATACCGAAAAAAAGTCGGCTCTTTTTTTTCGCTGATCCAATAAATTGATATTTAGAATAAAATGATTTTGAGAGTTCTGAATAAACTATTACATTTTTTTCTAAACTGTAATTATGCAAACTTTATTTACTTTATTTAATATTCATCGTGTCATCGTATCCAAGACATTAACACGTTTCGTGGTTTGTCAATAATATTTCGTTCTCCCAGTATTTTAGTGCACCATATATATTTAATGATTTTCTATTCTTCAAGTCACTGTCGTGTCGGTATAATTACGCTAGATAGTACAGGAAATTGGAAGAAAGTTTGCAAAGAGTACTGGTACGAATCTGCTGAAATTGATGTTGATTTGTGTCATACACATTGCTTTTAGGCGTACCACAATAAACATAATTTCTGATTTAAATTTTTACTTGGACATACTCAATTCTTATGGCATTTACTTTGAATATTCAGTAACTAAATATTTAATGTCTGTATTATAAAATCTTATCCTAATATACATTTTGTGCAAATATTGGCTTAATAACTTAATAAAGCTTTTGTTAATTTGTTTTATAGATTCAATAAACCGTGAAAAAAAATTTCCAAAACAGTCAGCATAATAAAGTTATTACAATATCCTATTAGCTTTCCCATTAATCCATTTCTTCCCAATTTCTCCAAATCAATTCGAAAATAAAAGAAAATTCACAACAAAGCAGCTAAAAATTAAAATTGAGATTTAAAAAAAAATCATTTTTCGTTAAAAATTACTAATAAATGAAAAAAATATTTCAAATAATTAAAGTTAAAAATTTTAACATAATATTCCAACGTCCATTATTGAGTATTAAAATCATTCTTAATGGAAAATAATATCAAAATCAATGCAAGATGAAACAATTGCCGCCTTATTTTAATACGTGGTGATGATTTGATGACAATAACAATTGATTCAGAAATCAGTTGTTTTTAATATTAAACTAAATAGTTTTTTGATTCAGACATATTTTTAAAACAGACTACCAACTTGCTCATGCAAGGGCCAGTTCTAAAAGTACTATTAAGTTTCTTTTTTATTTATTTGACATTTTAAGATTATCAATATGAAATAAAATATTTTTTTATCTCTATCATACAAGATCCGTATACAATAAATGTTTGAAAATGATAGTGTCAAATATTCGTGTTATATTATAGACAGTTATTGATCTAAATAAATTATTAAGAAATTGAAAAAGAATTTACTAAAAATAGATTTTGATTAATATTGTTTCATTAAAAAATTACCAATGAGAAAGCATCCTAATGTTTCTAGATCTTAAATTCTAGATCAATGAGATATATTTTTTATATTTGTGAATGACTATTGCAAAAACTATTTCACAGCTCCCAATATTATTTAACGTGTTAAAATCAACTTTTAAAATTATGTGAAATATTTTTCATTAAATAATCTATTGTAAAGATTAGGCACGTGTGTGAAGGTTCAAAAATTTAACTAATAAGAATATATAAATAATAAAATAATAATAATAATAAAATTAATAATATAAAAAAATAAAATAAGAATAAAAAATAATAAGTTATATTAATGATAGTAGTTAATAAATAATAATTAATTTTATGTATATTTGAAGCGTAATTAATTAATTAATTAATGTAAAATGAAATTAAATGCAAATTTAAAATTCAATATAATTTAGTTTCAAAAGAGATGATATGATTAGCGGAATAATTATAATTCAAACTGCAAATAGAATACCTTGCCAAATTGAGCGGGACGAACTAATTTTATCTGGGAACTAGTAGGAGATAACATCTTTTCAGTTCCATTATTGATACGATAAGCATTTGATAGTTGCATTTCTTGTTTACAAATATCTGACTTGCAATTATCCTCTTCATCAGAATCATCGAAAATCTGATCTGGTATCACTGATATTTGTTCCGCTAAACACAATTACATCAACTGTTTGAATCGAGAAAAAAAACAATTCATTATTTATAGACAACGGAAAATATTGTAATGAATTACAGAAATAAATATCGAATTATCAACAACTGGCTGCTGAGGATCTATTGAAAGTCCATAGAATAAACATAAAAAATCGTATAAAATGTCACGTTACTCTTGTTTTCAAAGAAATGAGCGTTGAAAATGCAAGAAACAACCGATCGGTATAAAAAAACAAAGCAATGGGTCTTAAAACAATTGCTATTGTTTGTATAGATGTAGGGATTGTTGGTTTACACGAGTTTTTTAAAATAGTCACAAGTTTTTAACTAAAAAGCGGAGTCGACTGAAAAAATGGATAGTTGAGGATACCATTGGCAAATATAGATTGATTCATTTTTGATTATTTTTTATTTTACTGATGTATTTGCTATCAATTATTAATAATAATAATTTCACGAATACGACAAACAAACGAAATATATTTCAAGGAAATGGGAACATTTAATTAACTCATTAAATCATAATCATTACATCATCATTGTTTCCGTAAAAAAAATTGTTGGCATAGATTATTATGGCAGGCTGTCGATTTAGATAATTTCTTTGAAATATACTTCGTTTGTTTGATGTTTTTATTAAAAATGGGTCATAATTTTTTCCATATAGGAATTTCATTTAATCATTCAGTCAGACTAATTTTTCAAAAAAAATATTTATTATGTGATGTTCTTGCTTTAAATATTCATTACATTAAAAGTACATATAACTGTGCTATTCTTTAAACCAATCCAAGATCATATATGAAAAGTTCCACACCTTTTCATTACATGAGGTATCTGCTTTCGATTTACTTTCCTTTGAAATATTGGAAACAGTGAAGTAACTTATGAAAAGTAACTTATGGTAATTTTTTTAAATAATGTAGATTATTATTTTCAAGAAATCTTGGCTTATAATATTAATAGGTAATTCGATTTATAAAAATAAATGAGAAATTGGACCCCTTTAGGAAACTTTTGCTAAGTTATTCTTTACATTTGAAGCGGAATTCTGTAGAGACTTTAGTACAGACTCAATACAAAAAACCACACAATAATTTTAATTCTTGTTAAAATCATTTCGAGCTTTTTTTTATGAAACAGTTACAGTATTGTCATTGAGTTTCTATTGTCTTCGATGTCTATTGCTGAAACGCAACTCTTCAAACCAAGATTTTCATAATTTTCGAAAAAAATACGGATATTAACGTTTTTAGATATTTTTTCATTATTTTTTTTCGTTAATTTTTTTAAACTACTTCACATGAACGTAATTTAAATTGGAATTGTGCAAAATTAATTGAATAATCAATAAATTTCGGAAGGAACAAGAAAAATGAGTAAATTATATAAAATATACGTAACAATGAGATAAAACACAAAAATTAAACTAATTAATTTATGAATAGTTAATAGTTAAATAAATCATAGAAATTGAATAAAAAAATATCTAAATTTTTACTTAATCTGTCAAAACTTTCATTGATGTTTAGAGCATTAATCGTAAATTTACTCATAAATCAATAATAAAAAACTATCGGACTCTTCGACAAATAAAGTTGAAAACGTTCACATTTCATTGAAACATTGGAAAGTGGAAAACATTCTCGAAAATCAGTGGTCGAAAAATTGCGTGTACCGAATTGCAAATATTTAGTGAATACTGTAAATTTCCAAAAGTAAAAATTGGTGGAACTAAGCCGAAAATGATATCTGAACTTTAAATTATTTATTTGAAGGAATTGTTGATCGGGAGATTGTAAGCTTACATTAAAAGTCTAATAATAAAATATTTGCCGAATATGCTATAAATATTTGTGAGGCAATATCAAAATATATTGATTCTTTCAATTTTTCAATAAAAAGAATTTCACAAGTTTCAACTGACTCTTTAATATCCTAGATTAAGATATACAGTGCGTGTTTTTATATGCCACAAACGAGGCTAGAAACTTGATCCCTTTTTGATCAAACTGGATTCCAGATCACAATGAGGAAGCACTGTGGAAGATCTACAAATGGTAACACCGGGAATAAAATCCAAAAGACATTGTTGGTTTGATTCACTATGAAGCTCTTCTTAGTTCTGGTTATAGTTTGAATTTACGTGGATATATGAAAAAACTTGGCAAGATTTTTTGTTGAAAAGATCAGTAATGTTTTCATTATAATGGACAATGCTTCATTTCATAAGTTTGAAATATCGACAATCGAGTTCAAAGAGAATTCTATAGTTTTTTAAACCACCAAAGAACCCATTCTTCAATCCTATCGAGTTTTATTTTTTATCTTTTAATCGAGAAGTCAAACAATTCGAAAATTAATGAGTGATTAATAAATTTAAAGTTATTTTAACAAACGAGTACAGCAGTCCCTCGTATAACTCGTTATTTGTATAACACGGTATTTCTATAACACGGTTTCGATATTACACGGTATAAGACTTGAAATTTATAACGTTTTCAAAAAATTGAATATGTTATGTATATATTCCGTTGTATTTTTTTAAATTGCGTTTAATAAGGCGAATAGCAGAAAAAGGAGAATTGCAAAGTTCTTTAGCTCCTTATAGAGAAATTCTGACAGAATTAAGAGATCAAAACAGGCAGGTAATTGAAACTACGTCAGATAGTTTTTGTAATGAGGAGGAAATAACTAGTGAAGAGGAGTTTCAACCAACTTTGAAAAAATGAAATAAATCAGCTGTAGTTTTTGATGAGAGTGAGAGTGATGATGAAAATTAATATTGTGATCGTAAGAACCTGTTTTTATTTAATCTATAATAATTAGAATTATGATTTTTTGAATATATTTTTTGTTATATTTTTAATTTTTTTTCTCATGCTGAATTTTTTTGTAATAAAAACTTGAAGTTTGGAACGAAATTTCAGCTATAATAAAATTTTACACCTTAAGACTCGGTTTCGATATAACACGGTACACATTACCTTGATTTATATTATTTCAAAATTTCGTATAACACGATTTCGATATAACACGAACAAGGTTTCGATACAACACGGTAGACTAGAATTAAATATTGCGTTGATATATTTGATATCTAAGTTTAAAAAAGTTTCGTATAACACGGTTTCGATATAACACGGTACGAATTAACCGTGTTATACGAGGGACTACTGTAGCATGAAAATTATGTGAAACATGTTCTCAACAATACAATCAAATGCTTTAGTGGATGTTATATGGTCGGAGAAAAATGTTTTAATTTAAATTTTTGATGTTTAGTCTTTGTGTTTATTTCTAATCTACAACTGCGCAATTTAACCAAATTACCATAAAAACATTTTACGAATTAAGTAAAAAAAATTATTATTTAAACTAAAAACTATAAATTTGAATTGACAGAATAATTAGCTAATTAACGGAAGCCTATGACCTGGATGACAATCAATCAAGTGGCTATCACGTACATAGATTTTTCACATATTACTATTCTTGTAGAAGAAATAGAAACAAAGAGGCGAATATTTAGAAGAAATAATATATTGACCAAAAAAGTAAACTTTGAGACATCGTGCCGCATGAATCGAATATATCATAAATAAATTCATATGCAGTTGTACTTCAAAATAAGTTCCATTTGTTGTATTGAACATTGAATTGAATCATTGAACATGAGGAGTAAAATTCACAAATTTTATAATCGAAATATTTATAAAAAATCAAAACCTACGATTGCCGAAATAAATAATTTAAGCTGTATAATTTCAACTTCAAATAATTTATTATAAAAATCAATAACTTTGTGTGCAGTAATAAGTTTCAACTGTCGGATCTTTATATATGAATATTGAACACTAGGAGCCAAATTAATAATTTTTATAATCAAAACTTTTATAAATTCAACACATTCCAGGAAAAATCAATAAAAATATATTTACAGGCGCCGATCTCAAATTATCTATTATTACAGTTTCAATTTGTAAGAGGGTCGCTTAAAATTGAAAAGATAGTTTTATGGTAAAATGGTAAAATTTTTTAAATATTTATTTTAATATTTAAAATTTGTATTTAAATATTTTTAAAATAAAATAAAATCAATACGTACTTTTTTCGTTTGTCATGGAAGTGTAATTGTTGAAAATTTTCCCGGAATTTGTTAAATTGCTGCTGGCAGACGACTTATTATTATTGTTATTATTATTTGAGCAGTCCAGATTTTGAGATTGAAACTCCATGATAGTCGAATTACAGAAGTTATTAGGAAGCACATTTCGATTATGATTAATGAATTGTTTTAGTTTCTTTGTTACTGGACTTCTAGATTTTGTATTAACTACAACAATAAGGAAAATGTTACACATTACCCATCATTGTTTGGTGGTTCATATGATTTAAATGTCAACCATCTATTATTAATCAAAGCATCTTGATAAATACTCCCGGTTTGCAAACCGTAATTTACAGTATTATCTTTGACTTTTTCTGAATTTGAAACTGTAGAATCATCGATTACGAGTAAATTATTTGCTAAAGGTGGGAATAAAGTGATATCTGATATGTTATCACATTGCTGGTGAATTTGTACTTGTTTTCTATTTAACAACAACGATTTATTGGCGACATTGACATTAATGATTATAGAATTTGAAAGCGTCTGTTTTTCGATGAGTTGTATACCAAGAGGAAGAGAATCAACCTGAAATATTAACCATAACAAAATATGTTATTGACAATCACAGTACGAAACAGGTGTGATGCCTACTTACATTCAGTACTATTGAACTTTGAGTATTATTAAATAAAAACTATAAATAAATGTTAAATATCGAATTATGTGCGGTATTGATTATAATTTTGAAGCGAATATTTAATGAATAAGTTAATTAACCCAGCTTCGCACGGGATTTGAATAGGAATTAAAAATTTAAAATATTTAAAAATTGTTTGAATGGAACTAAATTCTAGTTAGGTATATTTTAATGTAATCATTGACTACTTTTTCATTGATGGTATTGGTTTCAAGATGTACTGAAAAGCTAGCACAACTTTTTAAAAGTAGTGTATTTTTCCTTCAATTGTTTATATTCAAAATTTTGTGCAAATATAAGGAAATATAGTGATGTCATTGATGGCTTAGTAATCAGTCTTTTTCGGTCTTCTTTTTCATTGCTGACATCGATGTCAAAGAGTACAAATTTCTTAAAATATTAAAATTTTAATGCGAACTATTTTCTTAGTGCGATGCTTCGACAGGAGGGTTATATTAGTCCTTTGCGGTCTACTTTTATCATTACTGAAATTAATGTCAAGAACTACTAAGTACCTAATTTATCCCAAATTGGGTTTTATTTATTTTTAACGAATATTGATCCAATTTTTTTTCACTTGACCTAGATTATGTATTAGAGGAATCCTTTCCCAATTTGATGAAATTTGAATGCAAATTGAGAATCGGTGTATAGGAGGAAGCACATACACACAAACTTTGAGAAATATATATAGATAGATCAAGTGAAATATATTTTATGCAACAATCCAATTTAAAAGGAATAAATTTTACTGATATTCTATATTATATAATAAAATAACACTAAGGGTGGAAAAAAATCATCATATTTAACTCTGAAAATATCCAAGTTAACTAATAATATAAAAAGCACAATGGCGAATTGAATGATTAAATGTATAAAAATGAAACCAATTACAGTAGCTTGCCATCCTACACAAATCAATGCAAAAATAATCCGAATGGTAAATTAATTCAATATTCAATAAGCTATTGGATAAATTCCATTAAAATAATTATCTAATAGTAATCGTGACACATTGAAATCGTTACAATTTTTGTTAGTCGATTCTTGATTATAAAAATCAGAAAAAAATTCAACAAAATGAATCAGCAATGGTTAAGCTAAGTGCGATTGATGCACAAATTTTAGTAATTCCATTTTTGCTACAACACTTCTGACGGATACCACAACAATGGTAAAGTCAATATTTCCAATTTGAAAAATAAAAAAAATATATTAATTTAACTTTTTCAGAAAAATACACTTAGCTTATGGATTTTATTGTGAAAAAATAATTCTTTATAATTATAATACTGCTGTGTATATATTTACCAAAGTAGGAATATTCCGAGAAGATTACGCCAAATGCTGTATAAGATGCGTTCACTGAAGGAGGGAATGAGGAATTTTAATTCTAATCACTAATTGTACAATGATTATAAAAACTGAGTTAAAAGAAATAATAAAAGAAACACTTATTTAACCCTTAATGGACGCTATCTTTGTATATTGTATATGTTGTTATCACGTCAGAGATGACTTACGACCGAAAATGGTTAATATTCATAAGAAATAGTATAGCGAGTTTTTATAAAAACCGTTAAATTAATGATTCGGAAAAATAGTAATATTGTGTGTGGTGATTCAGAAACTTTTATAACAGTTTCGAATTTAAAGTATACGTGTGTTACATCATATATTCGTCTCTCGCCTTTCGTGATCCATGGGGTGTTATTCGGAATGAAAAAAATAGATTCGCCAGTATGGCTAAAAATAATTTCCATATCCAAAAACTATTAGAGTGTCTCAGTTTTATGGAACAACTGCTAAATATTTTTAGGTAAATAATATAAAGAATTCGATAAAAAGGTAATCTTGAATTAAAAAAAATCATTTATATCTCAAATTTATTCTTATTATCAAAGTTGCGAAATATTTTTTTGTTCCTAAATATTGTCACATAATTTTTTGATAAAATAGAATTTGATGTCAATTTGTTCCGAAAAGATTTTGTATCTTAATGAATTCCAAACAACGTTACAATAATAAAGGATAATAATAAATAATAATCTTTTGCTTAATAATTCCTTTAACTTTTCACCCTATACTATTATTTTGTATAAAAATTTACTTTAATCTATTTATTTTTAATACTAAAATTTCTTTTTCTTACTAAACGCATTTATCAATAATCCTATTTTTCCAAATAATTAATTTAACGATTTTATAAGAACGCGCTCTAATACTTCTTTTGACCATTCAACGAGCGTTTCTTTTAATTGTTTTTATAATCATTCCATTCTTAAATTTCTCTTTCGGTGAACGCATTATTAGACAGCATTTGGCGTAATCTCAGAATTTAATTACCAAAGAGTATACCGATGGAGAATAAAATAAAAAATTATATTCATTTTGATAAAAGATGAAAAACTAATTCTATGTAACACAAATTTCCGGCTTTACCTCTATTGATTATTTGATAGAGATCGAATATTTTTTATGTCAAACAATATGAAATATTTATAAATTCTTATGATTCTCGAAGATTTCATTTTAATTTAGAGATTTCAACTGTAGTTTTGTCAACGGAATATCAACCAATTATAAGGATAGCTTTATAAATATTGCGACTAGAATTTCCGAATCATTCGGAATGAAATATTAATATTAAAGCCGCCTTTTATATTTGAAATTAAACGCAGAAAATGTAAATAATAAAATGGAAAACAAATATAAATTTCTCGAAACGCATTTTATTACCAATTATAAGGCTATTGGTTGGTTTTTATTTCATATTCTTTGGTCACCTTTGATCGGTTTTTTTTGATATTTTATTTCTTTTCATTCTGGCAAAAGTTAAAAAAACAATTTTATTCCATAAAAATTGTACGGTTTTTTCTTTATTTATCTTTTGCAAAATGAAAATCAATAACGTTCATTTTTCAGCTAGGCAAAGTAATCATCAATAAAATATCATAATAGAAACTGGATTAAAATCAATTTCTAAGATCAAGTTTTGAAGATTTACTTGTAATTTAAAGTTTCCTATTGTGGTTTTATCGAAGTTAGAATTCCAGAAGCATTCGAAATGAAATTTATATTATAAAAAGCTAAGATTTCGGCATTTACAAATATTACAGCGCTTTATTATATGAAAATATTTTAGAAATAAATGGAAAGCGAATATATAAATTCATCTAAACGCACCTTATCACCAATTACAACGCTATTCAATACAGATAGTAATTAATGATAAATTTATTGTATTTTCCTAATTAATCGGCTGATTTATAAGAAATTATTCACGTTGCAATAAATTGTTCACGTTGGATTCTGTTTTCATTATTAAAAAATCTAATCATTTATTGTTGAGTAATTAAAATCAATTTATCATATTATTAACAAATATATTTAATAATAATTATCCCTGCCAAATTGGACTGCAATTTAGTTTTGGGGAAAAAATAATCTATGAATTCACCGAATCATGTTTTTCTGTGTCTAGTATAGTAAATATCAATTAAAATCAATGATTTCCGTTACATTATGCATCCGTTGATCAATTGCATGAAAAAAGTTATTTTATATTAATATTATTATTATTTATAATTATTTTCTAGTGGCATTTTATTTTACTATTTACTTACTCGATTAATTATTCGAGAATTTTTCACTTAGAATTATTTAAAAGATCGATAATTGCACAAAATTTTTACTTACAGATTTTTTATTAATATTTGATTCCGATGATTCGGTTTTGATAATTTGACCCGTATCATTGTTAAGGCAATTTTCAATTTTTAAAGGAAGCATTGAGCTCGGTGTGATTGATGGAGGAGGAGGAGTTCGAGAATTGAGTGAAGCGGTATTATTGTTTATTTGATGCTGACTATTTGATAGAGATCGAACATTTTTTATGTCAGACATTTGTGATATGAAATTATTTACACTAGAATCGGTTTGTTGCTGTGGAGCGGAATCGGTAATGATAGTTCTTACAGTTGTGTTCGCGTTATTCGAATTGCTTGTGGTTGTCACTGCCGACTGATTAGACTGAGAATTGGCATTGGAAAATTGCAGTGAAAATGATGGATCAGAAGTTGCTGGAAGCTGTGGACTGAGAGTTGGCATAATGGGATCATTTGGCTGGATATTTGAAACAATATTAAGAGGTGAATTACATCGATCACAACTACTGTCGACCTTCGAGCCTGGAATAAATTTATTCGTTGAATTTAATTCAATTTGATTATCATGCAATGGAAGAGTTTTTGTCAGAGGAATTTCGAGACTTAATAATCGTCGATGGAATGTCTTTGGCGAATTACTCGTTAACAATTCGTGATTCTCTGTAGATGATTGACAAGAGATTTTGCTTGAATCGTGAAATCGATTGCAGGAACATGTCGTGTGTGAAAATGAATTACAATATCTCCAAGGTTTCGTCAAATGTTTCGATTTAGCTTTCTCTGAAGGTTCTTTATTGAATTTATTTAACGGAATCATGGTTTCCTTTAGAATACGATCACTGAATCGACGAGCAACGAAAGAAAATAAATTTCCATCGGGAACTTCCATTTTATTAAATCGACGCTTGCGATTTTCTTTTTGTGATAAATTTTTTGAGCATGATTTCGTATCTTTGTCTAAATTAATTTTCATACAAACTAAACACGATGGATATTTGATTTTGCAATTCCCGCAAATAATTTCAACAAATTTTGGTAGATTATTTTCACCGAATTCTTTCGAGTATCTTCCAGGTGGATATTTTTGAAATACTAATGGATAATACTTGGACCATTCTTCATACAATTGTTTGACCATGGGGTCATCATCCTTGAAATATCTTCCCGTTAAATATCCACGAATTGCATATGGTGCCAAAATTATCTCTACTTTTTGTAGATTATTACATTCCAGTATGTCTTTGATGTTAATCTGTCTTACCATTGATACATTCCTTACGTCGATTGCTCCACAAATTGTACTTTCGCCATGCAAAAAGAATTTAACATTAAATCCATATTGGCTTTCACTATGTTTATTTGGTTTATATGGCATTTGAATCCATGGTCCCATTCTCACAAAGCCTTTACTTAAAAAATATCTCTCAAAATTTGTATTTAATGCTTTGAATAATATTGATCGGATTTCGTAAGTTAAGCCATTTTTCCAATTTCCTTTTTCATCCTCTTTCAAAGAATTAGGAATTGTGATGTTTTTAGATGAAAAAGGATCATTTCCATCATACCAGAACACCCATAATTCCCTTATAAACCCCGATATATCATTCAAATTACTTTTTTCCTCTCGTTTAGCTTTATTCCAAGAGCATAAAATTCCAGCATTTAAACATTTTGTATACATAACTAATATTGGATCTTCTAAAGAATTGACGTAACCTTCTCTACACGATACAAATTTAGCATATTGTATGCCAGCTATGTCAGTCTAATAAAATTTTCACATTAACGCAATTTAAATTAATTTAATTTTAAAATAAAATATTTTAGAAACTTACTAAAGCATAAAGATTTGTATGACAATCTTCGAGTGATCCCGAATTTCCAATTGGAATCTGATTTTGATTTGCCATTAAAATCTAGGCAATTAATATATTGTCATAATACTAAAATAATAAATTTGAAATATTATAGACGGCCATGTATTTACATATTACGAACGAAGATATACAATTAAAAAATTTAAACACAAAATAAAGATATAAATTCATATTTAATGATATAGAATTAATTTTTTAAAAATTTATAAAATTTAGTAAAATTATAAATTAGACCTTATTTTAATTTATTTAGAAAAAGATCTTTTACAAACAAATTTTAAATTAGTTACATACATGATAAGAGATAAATGATTACTTATTTCAATTTGGATTAAAATAATTTGGATTAAAATAAAAAAAATTGAATGTTTAACTTATAAAATAAACTATTAAATTTTAAGTAAATGTGTGGAAAGTGAAATAATTGATATCGTTTTGTTTTATGGCCTAAAACTAAAAGATTTATTAAATCATATTTAATTTTCAAAAAAAATAAATGACATAACATTTATGTTTTCTAATTTTAATGGTTTAACACAGTGGTTCCCAACATGGGGCCGATTGCCCTTAAGTGGATGAGTTTGGTTATTTGGATGGGGGACGAAAAATAAATGGGGTCGATGGGTGTTTAAAGGGATGATTAATTTACTCGTTCTTAAACTTTTGTCAATGAGTTTCTATAGTTTGTTGGTTTCGTGTGAGGAAATCTTTCACATCTGGATTCGTCTTATCTGATTGCTGCTTTCTCTGTTTTTGCATTCATTGGCAACCGCGCATAACTATTTTATTAGACCATTAAAATACTTGTCGCTGACGTTGAGACTGCGATTTAACGGATGACTATCAGCAAAAGGTGAGATAAAAAATAAAGACTATTAATGCCTGGGTTCATTGGCTTACCATGGAAAGTGTAGCGATCAATTTTCTCGTAACCCTTCATCTTTTCTTAATTCATCCTAACTCTTAGTCGTCGATATTTAATATTCAAGCTCGATACTTGGAATCATTACTTAAAACGAATTTTTAAACAGTTCGAAAATATGATATTATACTGTCAGTGCTCTTGTTGAAACGTCTGTGATCATGTTAAGGAATTATATTGAAATTGTTCATATCGTGCAGCTAATTATTGATATTGGATTAGTAGGGTAACATGTGGAGCCAGGAACAAAGACATATGACTCATAACCTCCTCAGGAGTATTTAAAAATTTTTATGACTCATCGTATAATTCATAAAGTGACTCATCATATTTTTTAATTTGAATTTCCAAAGGTTATATAAGGTCAAACCACCAACCAAGGGTATCATTCGAAAGGTCTTTCACAGATCTATACAAAAGTCATACCCTCAAAGGTTTATTGCTGGTCAATAACCTTCAAAGGATGTCCAAACTTAAATGTTTTTCAAACCATACAAGTTATATATCATTCAAAAGGAGTTTTGGTGGTGAGTTTGAAGGTCATACCCTCAAAGGGTCCAAGATTGAAAAATTTTAAAACCTAGGCATACACATGTCAAACAAAAGCTAGGTCATACCCTAGAAGGGTCCAAGGTTAAATTTTCAAAACCTTATTAATTATATATATATATCAAACAAAAGGTATTTCAATGGCGTATTACGCGCGCGGGAGTTATCATTATTATTATATAGTCTGAGCTTATCCGACAAGATATTTTGTCCTCTATGGGTATTGCTCGCAAGGGTACTGCCCACTCTCAACATATCTTAAAAGGTATATAATTATTTTTATTATTAGTATTAATATTTTCAAAGTATTATTAATATTATTGTTATTATTATTATTATTATTATTATTATTATTATTATTATTATTATTATTATTATTATTATTATTATTATTATTATTATTATTATTATTATTATTAGAATAAAGTGATGATTTCTTGGTAGGAGCATTTATTATTTAAAACAATAAAGTGATAATTTAAGCATTTTGCTGCGAATTATGTATTTAATGAAATTTTTTATAGTACAAGATACTCCTTGTCAATCTCCTGGAAATTTGCAATCTTCTTCCCGAAAATACATTTATGTCTTTCTTTTATTTCCTTTTTCTTAATTTTCATTGGTTATAAATATAATATAATATAATGATATACTTTCTTTTTCTGAATTTTTAAAAATTTTATTTAAAATTAAAATTAAAATAAAATAAATATAAATTTTAAATTCAAAATGACAAAAACTAAAATTTTAAAATTTTTTAAAGCTTCTATAATTAGCTTCTAGAAGCCTAATAAAATATTTCAAAATATTTTAAAATAAAGCCTTCAATAACTATTTAAATATTTCAATAAATGTGTCAACTATACACATCTATCGAACCAAAAGTTGCTATTCAATGTTTAGAAAAGAAATTAAGAGAAAGCAACTTGTTAATAAAGGAAATGAATACCGAGAACGTCACCAAACTTCTTACTGTTATCCTCTAGTTACTGTTTACATTCGAGCAAAATATATATATAAAGGTTTGCCTATGGGTTCTAGCATATCAGGACTGCTAGCAATCATCTTTATGGATAACCTCGAACGACAGACACTGAGGACCATACAACCCATCGGTTTCCATGCAAAATATATAAATGATATCTTCATCACGACCAAAAGCAGAAAAGAAGCGGAGGAAATATTTCATACATTTGGTGGGTTACTGATGATCAAATATTTTGCTCTTTAGTGCTGTTGCCAGCGTAACCTAAGATACAACATTGTTTACCGCTTGATACCCGTTGAGTAATCAACGTTGGTACTGTATCAAGAGGGTGAGTGCTCGCAAGAAGTGAGCGCACTACTTGCACTGTAATTGTCGAGCACTCTAATGGGTTCACGGACTATCGTTAGAAGATATATGTCCGATTTACGCAGGTCCCTTATTATCTCTTATTATATAATTACTTTCTCAAATATGCCTATACAAACTTTCTATCCTCAAACGATCATAAGTCATCAAGAAGCATACGTTAACCTATTAAAACCTGTTCATACAATACCACATCTAAGATGTTTGAATATAAATTAAGTGAAACATAACCATAGTTTATTAAACATACCTTAAGAAATTTTTGAGAATAATGAATTTAATTAGAAAATAATCAAAAAAAAACAACTTAATAAATTGAAACAATAGAAATGATAAAGATAACATGCATTCCCCATGATAACTTGATCAAAAAGAAAATTTCAATTTAATTAAGTTAACTCAAGACCTATTTCAATATAATCTAAATATCACTTGTAAATTATGGGTAATATTAATATATGAAGTTTAAATTCATTAAAATCATAAAAGTTCTTATGAAGAGTAAATAATTCTAATTTACTTAAATTTGTAATTTATAATTTATATTCCTCAAATGACCAAATTAACTTCCTAATATACTTGAATTCATTATGTTAAAATACTAGAAAAAGTTGGTAACTAATAATTTAAATAAAGTAATGGAATTTTGATTTCATTATTACCTTTTGTTTTGTTAAAGTTATTTAACGTTTTTTAATCTGCGGAGTTATCTGACAATGACTACTTAAAAAGAGATGCAAGAAATATAGTTGGCCATCCAACATTATTACATCAAAGTAATATGCCAGTCATTGAACCAAAAAAAAAACCTGAAACAGAAAATAAGGAATTACCCAAAAGTTTTCCAACTCCAGGAAATGTATTTCATTGGGATGGTCCATCAACTGAGCTCGAAGGACTTTGGTATAAATATGATTCAAAGAAAAAATGATGTAAAGAAATTTTGTGATTGAAATTAATAAATTTAGTTTACAATTGGATTTGGCTTTTGATTTGAGTTGCAAATAAATTTAATAAATTAATAAACTATTTTAATCAATTGCTTTAATAAATCATTTGATCTTTATTCTGTCACCTTAAAGGGGTTGTGGCCATTATACAACATGGGGGTCTTGAGGGGGAAGGTTATTTTATAAATCTATATATACATATACACATCCACATATATATACATATACATATACACCCACACATATATACATATATGGATATAATTTAAATTAATAATATTGATGTCGTTTTCAGGGGGGGTGTTACTAAAATTAGATTTTAGTGATTTTCCGTAATTTTATTGGAAGATAGGGCCATTGAAAATAAATTTAGAGATAGGGGAATCCCAAAATCAATAATTTGTTTTATAATTTTATTTTCATGAAATAAAGATAATTATTTTAATAATATAATAATAATAATAATGATAATAGTAATAATAATAGTAAGAGTGATAATGTTACTCGTAACAATACTACTACTACTACTAATAATAATAATAATAATAATAATAATAATAATAATAATAATAATAATAATAATAATAATAATAATAATAATAATAATAATAATAATAATAATAATAATAATAATAATAATAATAATAATAATAATAATAATAATAATAATAATAATAATAATAATAATAATAATAACAATAATAATAATAATAATATTAATAACGATAATAATAATAATAATAATAAATGTAAATTTATATTTTTATAAGATTACTACATATGGGGGATGGGTCATTTACGAAAAATTATGAATTTATATTTTTAAATGAAATATAATTTAACTGTCTATGAATATGATATAATTCAGTATACCTACGTAATAGTTAATGGCTACATGATTTGAGGGGGGTCGGTTAAATAAAAATACAAGTTATATTTTTAAAGGTAATATAAGTTGAATATATCTGAAAACAAATTAAATTAGCACTTTTGGGTAATCATTAAGGACTATATGATCTGAGGGGGGGTCATTTGTGAAAATGTACAATTTATAGTTTTAAATATAATATAAGTTAAATATATATTAAGATAGGCTAATTTAGTATATTTAGGTGGTAGTTGGTGACTATATGGTTTGTGGGGGGGTCCTCGATGAAAAATTTTCAACTATAATTTTGTATCAGATGAATTAAGGGGGGGGTCATTTATCAAAATTTTCCAAATTTATATCGTAAAGATAATGTATTAATGTATTTAGACAATAATTAATGGTTAGGTGACCTGAGGAATTATTAAGTTTGATAACTGTACATATATAAGTTAATTTATTACTATATATATATATATATATATATATATATATATATATATATATATATATATATATATATATATATATATATATATATATATATATATATATATATATATATATATATATATATATATATATATATATTGTTCTCGCCAAATGTATAGTTTGAGGGGGGTACTTATGAAAAAATGTAAATTATACTTTATAAGTTTCAAATATACGTATATAAGTTAGATTATGAATCTTGACATTTGTTTCGACGATTACGTAACTTGGGGGGGGAGTATTTATAAAATATTTACAACTTATTATAGATTATATTTTTATCACTAACGTAGTTTATATTTTATACTTTTTTGACCAAATTAAGTTTATAATTTATATTTTTATGAAATTAAATTTATAGTTTATGTTTTTAAAGCTAATATAATTTTATAATTTATATTTTTATGAAGTTAAATTTATAATTTATATTTCTAAAGCTAATATAATTTTATAATTTATATTTTTATGAAGTTAAGTTAAATTTATAGTTTATATTTTAAAGCTAATATAATTTTATAATTTATATTTTTAGGAAGTTAAATTTATAGTTTATATTTCTAAAGCTAATATAATTTTATAATTTATATTTTTATGAAGTTAAGATTATAATTTGTACTTTTATAATTAACTTAGAGTTATAATTTATAATTTTTATCGTCAATATAAATTTGTAATTTATAATTTTAAGAAATTAAATTTATAATTTATACCTTTATAACTAATCATAATTTATATTTTGAAGAAATTAAATCTATAAGTATAATTCATATTTTTATGCAATTGAGGTGATAATTTATACTTTTATGGGTTTACGATTTGTATTTTTACAGTTAGTTTAGAGTCTTGTCAATTTAAAATCCAAGTCTTGCCGATACGCATGTCGAACACCTTTATGAATACTATCACTACTAAATCAATCATTTATAAAAAATCTTTACTTTACACTATTACTAGAAAATTTATTTAGGACATTTATAAATCTAGATTCGACAAACGTATAGGTAGAGTTGGTTCTTGATGATATTTAACCGTCTACATTAATTGTGAATTGTTATTAGTTTGAGTCTGGAGCTTTACTCCGTTTATCATACCTAGGGTAATGTATTAGTGTTGATTTTTAGTGTGTACATTATATATATATATATATATATATATATATATATATATATATATATATATATATATATATATATATATATATATATATATATATATATATATATATATATATATATATATATATATATATATATATATATATATATATATATATATATATATATATATATATATATATATATATATATATATATATATATATATATATATATATTATGCATGAGAAAAGTCGATTTAAAGAAAGTTGCTTGCTTTCGCACTGTGCTCACTACGACAAGCCCTAATGTGTGTGTGATTCGGTAATATACTACCGTACTATAATATCGATAACGAGTTCCAAGAACTCTGCCGTACCAGAGGTAATTTATCGACGAACCCAGTGGCCTATACCACTGAGTCGGTACGACCTCCGACGACCCCGCAATGTATACTACAAATAGGTGCATGTGGTGATCTGCGATCGTAAATGATAAAGTTGAGGGTGCAGGATTGGCTGGGATCTCGCTTCAAAATCGATGATAACCGACGATCTCACTCAAACCTACACCTCTATAGTTAAATAGAAAGCATGAAAACAAGGTTTAAATAATAATAATTTTTAATTCACAATGAAATCGTCCTTACTCACAATCTCAGAAAATCAAAATCAAAATTTTGGCATAAGAGTAAGCATTTGCATTTTTTCTTCCTTAAAAAGTGACGAAATGTGTTAGTTTATATAGCCTCTGTTTGACGTGTACGTATACATGCGTGCATTGATGCAGTAAAACAAATTCAGATTATTTTAATTCTCGAACATTCGATTTTTAATTTTTATCGATTTTGATGGCGATTTTTCAGTAAGAATTTTTGTTTTTATTTTTTGAAATTTTATTTTCGAATTATTTTTTATTAAATTTGCCTCCATGATGGATTTCAGCATTTCCAGAACATTCCATGCTAAATTTAATCTATTTCTTATTTTTAAATTGTTTTTTATGATTTCATTTTCTAAAATATTTATTTTTTATAAATTTTATTGGGTCGTTTGGCGGTCATAATGGATTTCGCCATTTTTATGAATTGTTCTAGATTTTTATTCAAAATATCGATATAATTTTCTTTACGTAAGATTTTATGAAGATTTTCTTTAATTTTCTTTTTTTAATTTTTACTAATCGCCTTTATTCGAATTTGTTTTTTGTTGTTTTATGTCTTTCGGTTATATTTGAGTAAGTTTTCGTGTAATACTTCTTGCTCGTGTTTTATTTTATTTTTAATTCAGATGTTTTATTTTTGGGTATATTATCTCTCTATTATCATTGTTTACTTATTTTTACTTATTTTTATTTAAGTAAACTTAATGCTGGATGTGCGTGTTGTGTACTGACACATTTCGTCCCATTCCTAACTTTGGGTTCAGAATTCAGTTCTAGCCCAACACATTCAATGCGGCTCACCGAGATATTAAGTTCGAAATCGAATATCCGGAAGAAGATGGATCCCTCAATTTATTGGATTTGAGAATTAAAATAGAAACAAATACTCCAACATACGGGTTCTACAGAAAACCAGCTCGCAAAGAAATATTTATGCACCAAAGATCAGCGCTTCCATACTTACAGAAAGTACATGTCATAAGAAACGAAAAACGAAGAATAGCCAATCGATGCACTGAAGAAAACGAAAACTTTAAACAACAATCAAATTTCAATAAAATCTTACACAGAAATGGGTACCAAAGTGAGGACATTGAAAGAATGAATTCTTCCCCAAAAAGATCTAGGGAATTAACACAAAAGAAGAAAAAATATTTTTATCTTAATATCCCATTCATCAGTGACATACTCGACTTCAAGATCCTGAAAGAACGTAAATTTACCGATCTTCCAATTCAGATAGCACATAAATCTTGGACATTGAGAAAAGCTCTGTCAAACAACACAAATAGAGAAATCAATTGCACAATGATAAACTGCCAGACACCGAGAGATATGTGCTTTAGAAAAAACATCGTCTATTGCATCACGTGCAATGTATGCAAGGAAATCTACAATGGAAGTACACTCATGATCTTGCACCAAAGAGTTAAAGAACATCTAGATCCTGGTTGAACATCCTCGATAAACAGACATCTCCAACAATGTCAACCAACAGAGGAAAGAAAAAATATTTCAATCGAAATCATAGGTAAATCTTAGCAAATCACTTGTAAGTTTTCCGCTTTATTAACTTTATTATTAACTTTATTAATCAATTTCATCTTTAATAATTTCTTTACCTACATTAACTACTCGATTTTTCCAGGAATTACCGAAATTTCAAAGATATTATTTAGTAATAATCTTACCACTGTATGGTACTAATTAAAATTATTATAGGTTTTTTACAATATTTGGATCAAACATTAGGTTTTTTAATATTTCAATAAATTCTATTATTTGTTTGCATGTAAATAAGATTGATATAAATTTTTTTTAAATAAATTTATTTCACAAAAAATAATCTGTCTATAACCTGCTCTATTTCCACGTGCAACCAATCGATAAAGAGATAACTCCAACACATTACAAAACATGAAAAGATTGGTAACCCCAACCCTATATAAAAATTAGTCAGGTTTGGATGTTCTTCTGTGTTTATACAACAGGACGTATTTAGCCAATCGAATTAGGATTTTCAAAATGTGATAATAGAAATTGTAACCATGGTTGAACCTTCAAAGGTCTACGTAACATGATATTGTAGGGCAGGGGTGTCCAACTTTTCTGTATACAAGATCTACTTTTTTGTTAAGAGTGTGTCGAGATCGACTTATTGTCATAGGTATAGTCTAAGGGGGAATAATGGTTGTGTAATGCATACTATGTTTATACACTGTGTTTCAGAATAAGGTGCATTCGAGCGAGGTATGGGTAGATACGTAAAATATATGTTCAAACCTATTTTTATTTTCAAATCACTTATTAGTTTTCGAGATTTAGGCTCCCGAAGAAAATAAATTCCCAGACCAAACTTTTGATAGCACATTCCGTACATGCGGTACCTAAAAAATTCGATTTTACAACACTTTTTCGAGATAGATTTTTACTAACTTAAAATGTAATTTAGTTTTTTTATCAACTGCAATGTATAGTTGTTGTAATATTTGTTCGTAGATATAAAAAATTTGTTATAAAAATGCACAGTATAGCTGATAATTTGATTACAATATTTCATTTTCTTGTTTTTTTTGGTCAAAAAATTGTTTCACGAGAAAATAATATGACTTACTTTGCTAATTGATCAATAACTCATAAGTACATCTCGTACTGAAATATAGATATACGGCTTATCCACCTACGTAAAAAAACATCAACAATAATTATTTAAAGGGCCAAATACTCACGTCCAGAGAAGTTAAGAGAACATCGATAATTATTAACAATATTTATTAATTCAAAGTAGCCACATGTATTTTGATAAAATTTCATAATTTTTCCCTTAATTATTGCCCCTTGCAAACACAATAATTCTCTACCCCATAACTTAAAGTATGTAAAGTGTGTAAAAATAAATATTTTAGGTTTTTCACTAATATTTGCAACAATAAGAAGATTGACAAGAACTATCTTATAGTCGAAAATTTTTTCATTAAATACATTATTTGCAGCAAAAGGCTTAAATTATCATTTTATTGTTTTAAATAATAATAATAATAATAATAATAATAATAATAATAATAATAATAATAATAATAATAATAATAATAATAATAATAATAATAATAATAATAATAATAATAATAACAATAATATTAATAATACTTTGAAAATTTTAATACTTATTAATAATAATTATATACCTTTTGAGATATGATGAGTGTGAGCAGTACCCTTTCAAGCAATACCAATAGGGGACAAAATATCTTGTCGGATAAGCTCAGACTATATAATAATAATAATAACTCCCGCGCGCGTAATATGCCATTGAAATACCTTTTGTTTGATATATATATATATAATAAGGTTTTTAAAATTTAACCTTGGACCCTTCTAGGGTATGACCTTTGAGAGTATGACCATCATATTCATCTGTTAATTAGCTTTTGTTTGATATATTATAAGGTTTTAAAGATTTTGGATTCCTTGAAGGTTTTTGTAGATGTGAAGGTTTAGGACCCTTCATAAACCTTTGAAAGTATGACCATAATACTTACATCACAAATACTTTTTGTTTGATATGTATATGCTTAGGTTTTAAAATTTTTCAATCTTGGACCCTTCGAGGGTATGACCTTCAAACTCACCATCAAAACTCCTTTTGAATAATATATAACCTGTATAATTTGAGAAACATTTAAGTTTGGACATCCTTTGAAGGTTATTGACCCACAATAAAACTTTGAGGGTATGACTTTGTATAGATCTGTGAAAGACCTTTCGAATGATACCCTTGGTTGGTGGTTTGACCTTATATAACCTTTGGAAATTCAAATTAAAAAATATGATGAGTCTTGCGATGAGTCACAGTATGAGTCATATAAACGAAAAAAATACCTCACCTCACCCGAAGGGGTTATGAGTCATATGTCTTTGTTCTGTAAAATGATGACTCATATGTGTTTATTCCCGGGTACACATGTTACCCTACTTGGATTCATTATAAATTTTTGATTATTTAAAGAAAAAAAATCTATTATCTATAATTGCCAAAAAAAAACACAATCATGTAAATAACTTTATAAACAGTTTGATGGACAATTTGATTAACAGTTCGATTAGCAGTTTGATGAACAATGTGATGATTATTATTTACTTCTAACTGATATCATATAATTACTATATTCCAGACGTTCATTCTTTTCCAACGAAACCCTTTTATCATCAATATTTGTAAGCACGACTTTAGAAGTTTAAAACTATACAACTGGTGGTTGCTGGTACCTATTCTAAATTGGGATCCTTTAGATATTTCTAATCCATCGTAACAATCGAAATAGGATTGATATCTGTATCTTTCAATATTACACCTTTCACTTTTATCCTGTTTGTATTGCCCAGTAAACTATAACATTTTGGTAACAAAAATATCCACTCTTTATAACCAATACACTCTCATCTTTAAATTTTTCGATCACAGTGTATAAAGTGTTTTGCCGTACAAGTAGTGAGTTAAATCATAGTCAGATGTATCCAAAAGATTATCATTGATCATTGCAGCTAAAAGAGTCTCAAATTTTAATTTCTAAGAAGTAATCTGTGTCACCCGCAACAATGTTAATGCTGCAATTGAATTGATTTCGATATTTAGCCAATTCCGCATATTGAAGTTCACACATCCTCAATTTAAATAAATCCAAAACTGTTTGACCGATGTAACTTGGTCTATCTAGACATATTGATTTTTTACCCACCATGACTGTAATTAAATCATCCGCAATTTATATACTTTTTCAGAAACTTGGCTTTAAAGCCTATGTAATCATTTTCTGTTGGTTATTACACAATCTTAAGTTCATTCTTTTTTTAAAATTTTCTCCAATCTTGCCGTACAGACTATTATTGAGCAGTTTGTAATAATTTTAATTGAAACTATTTGTAGGTTCAGCTCTGAGTTTGGTGTTATTAACGATATACCTTTTGAAAATAAGATCTTGCTTGAATCTGATAGCTCGATAAATATTTACAATTTGCATCGCTAACGATAGATATATTTTCAGTAATCGCCAATGCACTCCATAGTTCTGCTTTAGACAATGTTTCAAAAATAGTTTCTCCACTTTTAATAGGTATTTCTTTTCTGCAGCTATTAGAAAATCATCAAATAAGTCATGAAATTCTTTCGGTGCTTACAAATCAACTTTTACAATATTAGGTTATATTAATCACAGGTCATATATGACAAATACTTTGTGGACATTTTTCTATTTTCAATGACTTCATCATATTTTAACATAGCTAAAACATAGTTTATCATTATTTTTCTACATTTATTATTGCTTTTTTACCGATTAGTAATTTAGGTGTGCAAATATAACTATGCCCCGATAACCTAGATATATTGGATACCTTTATTATTTTGAAATTTACTTCTATTATACGATTTCATTTCATACTACTTCCTAATTCCATGCATTCAACACTCTTTTCATTTAATTTCATTATACCATCATCAAGAAAAGTATTAGGCATAGGGGCAGCACAATTCGACATACAAAGTAGTTTAATATCCACATCCTTTTCAAAATCCACCTGAATTAATAAAATTTTTCAATGAATAGCAGCATAAAACTCTTTAAGTTATGACAGTTTAATATACATTTAAATATGAATTATAAAGTGATGATTTCTTGGTAGCAGCATTTATTATTTAAAGCAATAAAGTGATAATTTAAGCATTTTGCTGCGAATAATGTATTTAATGAAATTTTTTAGACTATAAGATATTCCTTGTCAATCTCCTGGAATTTAGCAATCTTCTTCCCAAACATACATCTCGATCTTTCTTTTATTTCCTCTTTTTTACTTCTCATTGGTTAAAAATATAATATAATAATATACTTTCTTTTTCTGAATTTTTAAAAATTTTATTTAAAATTAAAATAAATATCCTTTAAAATTCAAAATGAAACACCAACCAAAACTTTAAAATTTATAAAGCTTCTATGATTGGCCCCTAGAAGCTTATTCTAATAAAATATTTTAAAATATTTATAAAATAAAGCTTCCAATAACTATTTATATGCGCGATTTAAATATTTTAATAAATGTGTCAATTTTTATTTTTAATTCCTATCTTTTGAAAGCATATTTTCTACATTATTTTAATTATTACTTTTTTTTAATTTTTTTTTATATTTTTTATATATTATCAGTTATTTTCAACAGATCAAATTGTTGATTTCATTGATTTCTTCTTTAGTGTTGATTTTTGGCCGTCTGTTTATAATGAGAATTGCTTTTTTGAATCTGACATTTTTTTAGGATGTTTCCATTGGCAACGATTTCAATTGAAATATTTTTTCTTTCCGTTGTTGGTTGACATTGTCGAGAATTTTCCACCAGGATCTAGATGTTCCTTAACTCTTTGGTGCAAAGTCCTAGGTGTACTTCCAATGTATATTTCCTCGCGTACATTGCACGTGATGCTATAGCATACTTTTTTAATTCCATTTTAATTAATTAATAGTTTATATTTGTTTAAATACTTTGTTATAATTGGTTTAAAAAATTTGAATATGTTGAGTAATATTAATTATAAATGTTGATATTCAATACTTGATATGGGATTTCCCATTGGGAAACAACAGTAAGTTGTATATCGAACAGGAGAGTATCCAATTATATTTTTCAGATCAGAAAATGCCGGGTAATGGGATGTAAGAAACTCCTTAAAACAGAAAATTTGAAATATAAGATACATAATTTACAAACTCAATCAATCACTATAACAATAGATATCGGAAGATTTATAAATCCATAAGCATTACAAAGGAAAGTCTTGTTTTCAGAAATGTTTTCAGAAATATGATTCGTCATGTGACAATGTATCTTTTAGCTTGAAAGTGGTAATACTCAGAATAAAATCTCTGAATTATAAAGAATATATTGCAAATATTATTTCAGTAATCAATATGGTTATTATTTCATAAATATTTTATTTAAATTAGTTCGATTTATATTTAGTATTTTTAGTTTTTTATAATTTTATATATATTTAAAAATTAATTAACTTCATTAAAACAAAAAATTAAATTACTTCTCCATAAAACAATTAGGGTGGATTCCTCCAAGCGGAAAGATTTCCAAAAAAATATTTTCAAACAACATCCGACGAGCCATGCTGCTCAGACTACACTACTAATAATGTTACAGTAATTTAATAAATTAGCAGCCTCAATTACAAATTAATAGAATAATAAAATTTTTAAACTTGAAAAATTGATTTGGCTGACAAAAAAATAATATAATTGTCAAAAAAGTAAAAACACCACAAAAAACGATTTATAAAAGTCACAAAAGGCATTGTAGTAAAATTTAACAACAATTTCAAAACCTTTATACAGCTAGATTACGAAAGTTTCTTTCACAATCTTCAATTTGATCAAATTTAATCGTACAGGACTCAGCCAATTTACTGTGATTTGCGTTACATGTTTTATCCGCACTATTGAAATCTGTAAAGAAATCCTCAGTCAAAGATTCCAGCATTAAAATACATTTAGAGGAGATCGAGTTGCTCTTTCCCATACATCCGGATTGGAACCGTTGGAAATTTTTCATATAAACTTGGTAAACCGACGCGTAACCATTGTTGCATTCCATGTCGTACAGGTCACATTTTGCAGCACATTCTATGTATATTTTATCAATCAATTTGTAGCATTCCACTGAAATTTCATGGTCCGATTTTCGAGACATTTCTAAAAATCATTAATTGGCATATAATAAAAACTAACAAAATATTTACCGGAATCACGTTGCAAATACCCTTCAATATTAATAGCGAGAACAAATATTGCAATAAAAGCCAACAGCAACTTCATGATTTGTAGTCAAAATATTTCAAAATAATATTTCAGATTGAAACAGTCTTATTAATCAACCCCCATTTAAACCTATAACCATACGGTCTATTTCATGCAAATGCTAGCGTTGTGGAATTATGCGATAACGCACGAATAAATCGCAATTGGCGTACATCATTACAATTCATGTAATTACGTGTAAGTACGTGTAAAACCTAACTGAACTGCTTACGTAAAAATTATATTCTTGCAGAAACATTCAACATTTTCTATAAATCAACATTGTCATGGACGCCTCCAGTTCATTCAATTGTTTTCCGCATTCAATTTGTTATTTGAACTGAATCCTTTTGATCGTTTCAAACTATAAATAACTTTATCAATAACAAAAATGCATTTGAAATATGAAATTGTCAAGCATTTCTGTTATTTTTTTTATTGTTTTAATTAATGAAACGTTTTCCTTTTCAAGGATAAGTAATTATTAATAGATCTCATTTTTATATTATTTTAATGGATCTTTAGATCGTAGAGCAGAACCTGCTGAACGAAATCATGAAGAGATCACTGACGAATGCCAGAAAATCCATCATAAAATATATCATGAGTGCAATGCCAAATTAGAGGAGATAAAAGTGCAATGCTATGAAAATTTGTTACCCTTACATTTGAAAAATCTAGAAAAATTCAAAATCTTTCAAGAGAGTTGTCCAGAAACCGATAAAGTTATCGCTCATGAATGTTTGGAAAAATTGGAAGGAATTGGAGAACAATTCTTCCTTGAACACGACAAAGTCGAGAAGGAATGTGATTTAAAATGGGAAAATGCAAATAGTGATTGCCATAGTGCATATGCCATAGCGATTGACTGCAAGGCAAAAAGCAAATCACAATAAAGCTATTATGAATAAAGTGTTTTTAATTTATTTTTGATTGAAAATTTATAAATAATAAATATAATATTTCAAGTCTTTCTAATTTTTCACGGCGTCTNTTTTCTTCCTTCCGAATGTTTGAGTGGTCCAGGTATTGAAACCACACTCATCAATGTAAATGAGATTTTTGTCTCGCCACACTTCTTCCAGATAACGTGTGACTCGATCAGAGTTCCTTGCAGCCACACATGGCCTTAACTTTTTCACAGATATTAAATTATTTGTTAGGAATCGAAAAATTGAAGTTTTGGAGACCGTGCAATTTTGTTGGGATAGGAAAATTCGCATTTCTTCTAAAGTGGAATAAAAATTGGCTTCGACGAGATCCAACAAAGTATTTCCCCGTTCTTCTGAAATAATTTGTTTTCTGCCACCTCTTTTCCCTTTGCTAACTGCCCATATTTTTTTATATTTATAAATGATTGCTTTGATTGAAGATTTGGTCATTCCTAGTAATCTTCCAAATTCTTGGTAATTGTCCCCCATTTTCAAAGGCATTATTAAGCCGTATTTTGTCATTTTCTGTATATCTATGAAAATATTAATTTATTAAAATAATTTATTTAAATTTACGATTTGCGAATTTCTTTCTGTAAATCAAAAGATCTCGAAGGACCTTCAATATTTGAAATTCTGCCTTCACACATACTATAAAATATTTTAATGTTTTGTAATTTAATGAATAAAACTTACATTGTATTTTCTTCTTTTTCCCTAAAGCTCAAGGTAGAGCTGTCGGAATCTAAATTAAAGTATTTTCTTGCATTTTTTAATAATTTAAAAAATAGTTATATTTTAACAATATGTTAACAATATGTTAACAGTTATTTATTTCGGAAGTAAAACCTATATAAGAATTTTGCATGCATTTTTTTCATTATGTGTTTTGTGTTGGTGTGTTCAGTTATTTTTCTCTCACCTTCACAAAACCTATAATAAAGTTACTAAATTTCGGAACAATAAATTTCTACACACTGGTAAGTTTGTGTGTCCCTATAATATATATTTATTGATTTTATTTTAGATTATAGAAGTTATTAAATTTCGGAATTAGGTGTATTAAATTTCGGAACAATAAATTTCTACACACAGGTAAGTTTGTGTGTTCCATTACTATAAATTTATTGATTTTCTTTTAGATTATAGAAGTTATTAAATTTCGGAATTAGGTGTATCTTGTGTTAATTTCATCATGGATACACCAAACACCACTGAGATATGTTCTCTATAGTGGTGGTTGGCGTGTAAAATCACTCACCAATTTATTTACCAATTGCAATTGGTTGTAAAATCATCAGCATCAATTTATCATGTACTGAATTGCTAATCAATTATGTTTTTTGTAAATTTATTTTAGCCATTTTACAAATGGCTTACAAGTAATTTTTTTATTTAAAGAAAATTTTAAGACTTGAATTTTGATCCATATGGATATGAGATCATTATTCAAGTTCTTAAATATTACTTTTAATCAACAATATAATTATAAATTATTTTAATTAATTTTCAGGCTTTTTTAGGAATTTTATGTCATTTATTAAAGTATTTTGGAACTATTTCGAAAAAACGTCAGATATATTTTTAATTATAATTAATTAAATAAATTAATCACCAAAAATATGTATACTTTAAAACATTTTGGGAAAAATCTTCTAGTATGAATAAAATAATTTTTTTAATTTTTGTAATTTTTTTTCTGAGCTCTATATGAGGGGCTTCTTTCAGGAAAGGAAATCTGGATTGAAAAGACATTGAAACAAATTCATCTGCTCTTGAAAATTTCATAAAAAAATATTTTTAAAAATTTTCAGCGATCTTTTTTTTTCTAAAAATTGTCTAAAATAGAGTTATTATAGAAACGTATCTCAGCGGTGCATTTCAATGAATCAAAAGTTTGTTTGTGTTTTTTAGTATGCGCTGTGTTTGTGTTTGTCTGAAGTTTTTAATTTTTCTTTCACTTTTCAGATTTCTGTAGTATAAGCTGTATCTGACTGCACTCTAAATGAGAACATCAACGTGAAATCAAAGTAAGTATGTATGTTTTTATAATGTAAGATTATTGATTTTTTTGTTATATTAAAGGAAACGGTTCTCAGTGGCGTTTGGTGTAATGCATTAAACCACAGACAGTTTCAGGAATTTTGTCTGAGCTAAATGTTGCCAATAAAGATGTTCTGTACCACATAGAAGTCCGTTGGCTGAGTCAAGAGAGAGTTTTGAAACGTTTCTTTGAGTTACTTCCACAGATTAAAGATTTTCTGCTTTCTAAAAACAAAGAAGTACCAGAGCTCAATGATGCAGAATGGAAATGGTACCCTGCTTTTCTGACAGATGTAACAGAGCTACTCAACAGTTTCAATGTGCAACTTTAAGGAAAGGGCAAGCTCATCTGTGAAATACAATCACACGTGAAAGCATTTGCAGTTAAATTAGGCATCCTCATTAAAGACCTGAAGGAGGAAAATTTCTGCAATCTTCCCATAACTCAATATTTGTTAACGGAAAAACCATTGTTTTCATTTCAAAACAAAACATGTGTGGATTCACTGGAAAAGTTGCAAAAAGAGTTCCAATTTAGATTTAAAGAGCTTCGTCTCCATGAACACGACATACAACTTTTCCGTAACAAATTTTCTATTGACATTGAAAATGTATATACAATTTACGAAATGGAACTGGCTGAACTGCAGAATTGTGACTCTCTGAAAGACGCGTTCAGTTCAAGTAGCCTTCTTAATTTCTATGCATCTCTCCCCGCAGAGATTTACTCCAATTTCAGGAACCATGCACTGAAAATAGTAACAATCTTTGGCAGCACTTATATCTGTGAAATCTCCAACCGGATCTAAACTTAATGTACTAGACTTGCAGTGACAAATATGGAACCGTACATTGGCCATCTTATTAGCCAAAAGCAGGCCCATAATTCTCATTGAAATAATTGTAAATTGGTAGATTTAACTTTACTTGTTCTTCATTTTAATTATTGTATTTGTTCCCATTGTTTTCAAATAAAAAGTTTTCAAAACAATATTTTTAACTTTAGTCCGGCCCATCAACGGTCTGAGGGACAGTGAACCGGTCCCTTGTTGAAAAAGTTTGAGGACCCCTACTATAGAGAATTCAAAAAAAATTGATAATTATTAGTTTTAGAATAAAACAATTTTAAATACTATAAAGGAGATAAAACTTATATAACTAAAGAATTATCTGAAGGAAGTCATATATTTTTTAAAAGACTACAAAATACAAAACGGCCACTGATTATATAGTTGGTGTCTAAAACGCCAGTATTCATTTACAATATTACAATACCTGTCTATTCTTAGTTCTAAATTCAAATCCAATTCAAACGTTCCAAAGATTGGAAAATTTTAAGTGTTTTACAAAGAATCTATCATTCAAACTCTATCCTTCGAACAATTCATTAAGATACTAAGTGAATAGCTGTTGCGTTGATAATAAAGTGCGTTCTTTTTTCTTTTATTAAAGAAGTTGTTGTACTTCTATTGGTGATTTTTGTAATTTGTAATTTATAATTGTAATATCATTATCTTTATAATCTATCATATACATACACGCACCCCAGAAATCCCGATACAGCTTTACTGGGCTCTAAAAATTCTTCTATAACACATAAACATCATGTTATAACAATTAATATATTATATCTTGTATTATATATTATATCCAATTACTGACTGATGAATTCATTTCTTAACGCGCGCTCGTTTGTTTTCTTCTGCATTTCCTCGCGATTGTTTTTTCTCAAAATTTGCAGCATTCGGGCAATAATTTACCAAGTGTCCTATTCTTTAACATTTATAGCAGATTTTTATACGACGACATTTCCTTGATCTGTGTCCATTCTTCTGACAATTCCAACACCTAATATTTAGAAAACAATCTCGTTCGTTTTGGCTTCGTTTTTGGCATTTGTTACAGTACTTGTTGGTACTGGCGTCAATTTCCCTATTCTGTTTGGGCTCAGTTTTGTTATTTTTGCGATTCTGTCATGGACCTTTTCTTTCGTTTCATTGTTTTCATTTTTTCATTTCTCGTAATTTTTTAGTGTTCGATTTACTGTCGTATCCTTCATTAACTGGTATCACACGATTCTTTTTGATAGCTGTATTTTCTACCTGTTTTTTTTGATGTCTGCGCATTTTCTCAGATTGTTCGCCGTTATTGATTTATTGATTGTTCGATGGTTAACTATTACAATTTCTATTCTTTCGATTATTTCGCTTGCAATTCTTGTGTTAGGAGTTTGTTGGGTTATTGGATTGGTGATAATATTTGTAAGTTAAAATTCTTACTCTGACTCCAAGTGTGTCTTTGACTGATCCACAAATAACAATTGACGACAGAAATCTTTATTGATAATCACAAATAATATTCACTTTACACGGATAATCAATTCAACACTCTGCTCGGTGACTATACAATGCGTATTGCAACACTCAGTGAGGAATAGCACTCGTGTACAACACCGGATTGAAAGATCATTAACTACCGATTGGTATATCGACTGGGATTTTGAGTTGGTTGTTTTCTTGGACCGCCTTCGACAACTTTATTCAAATATCCAAATAACTTCTTTTCGTTTATTTTTCAACTGATTCTTTTCTGAAAATCTTTCCCGACAATTAATCTTCACAATTTTTCTCTAACAATTATTCTCCAACAAATCGTTTCCCAATAAATACTAGTCTCAATGACTTCTATAAATTTCTCCCACAACTTCTCCGTAATTCTCTCCGTTAATTTTATCTCTTTTTACCTAGACTCTCTCCATTTCGTTTCCATTTCCGTTTCCATTTCCGTTTCCATTTCCGTTTCCATTTCCGTTTCCATTTCCGTTTCCATTTCCGTTTCGTTTGCTAATAAAATTTCGTTTGATATTTTGTCTAATTTATTGTCTCGGTTTTTGTTTGAATTTCGTGCCAATTTCTTGGCCAACGGTTTCTCTTTATATAGCTTGTTTTATTTGTGGTACTAAAGATAATCAAATGTTTTCCACTTTTCTTTCTCCCGCATTTCCAACTGTTCCCATTTTATCTCTGATAGATGTCGAGAAATGTTTTACTTTTTCCTTTTTTGTTAGGCCTACTTTTCTCGGCAATTCCGATATCTTTGAGGAGCTCTCAAGATATCCCTTTTTCGTCGTGTTCTGTTTTGGAATTTGACATTCCTATTATTCTTTGTACTAATTAATTAATAATGACCTTTGTTTTGCTTTCTTTCTTTTTCACATTTTTTTCATTTTTTAAACTTTTGTTTCCTTCTTCGAGTTCTCCTAAATAGTTCCGTTTGTCATGACGATTTTCCCCCAGGTAATTTAATTATTTATTACACTATTTGCTATTCAGGTATCCTCAACAAGTTCTTTGTGTATCTGGTTTTTCACTCGGAATTACTCGGAATTTGGTCGTTTTTGGTCGTAAGTCTCTATTATATATGCTTTCAACAATTCCTACTTTATATTTCTCCAATATTATTCTTCTGTTAGCGCTCCAGGATCATTTCGTTTATTCCATCTCTTTTCTGCTTCTTGTGCTTCAGTGATCTATAAGGCATTCCATAATTGTTGTGTTGTTAGGTTGCTTTCAATTAGCAATTTCCTTTCTAGGCATTGTAATCAGAGTTGAGCTATGAAATTTTTAACAAGGGGCTCGCTCTTTTTCCTCTCAAGAATCGTATGAAAAAGTAATGTCTCATTGCGACTGACATATAAAAAAACAAAATAATGTTAATTAAATGGTTTATTTTACACAAAAATTATCGCTTTACAAATGTGTTGGGCTGAGTCGAAGGGTATCTAAGAAATTAGGCTAAACATGACTAAGTTAAAATAAAAATAAAATAAACAAATTTACGAACAAAATAGAATAGGATATAAGAAAAAACAATAATTAGAAAATAAGAATTAAAACAAAAAATATAAAAATACGAAAAATTGAAATAGGACAATAGAATGACGAAAAATGACGTAAAATGTAGTAAATAATAAGGAAATTAAAGAAAATAAATAAAAATACAATAAAAATAAAGAAAATAGGAAGAAATAACTCAAAAACAAGAAAAATAAATCAAAGTAATAAAATTAAGCGGTACTCAATTCTGATTGGTCCGCGTAAATGGAAAACTAATATATAAGCAGACATTAAAATCATAATAATTACCGTTAATCCAACAACTGCAATAGGTAAGTGTATTTTAATTACCGTTAACCGTTAATCCAACAACTGCAATAGCAACTCACAGCAAAAACCCACTGACTTACAGAATCATTACAAGGACTATTCCAGGAATCAAGAAACTTCAACTAAATCTATATCCTATTCGAGCATTAACCAATTCGACCCAGTGCTTTTCGACTCAGCCTATATTAAAAACTCGGTAAGGAACTTTTCATTTTATATTCAGGTCTATTAAGCAATAATTGTGTATATATGAATTAATTATAATTTTAACTTAAAATTTTTTTTGTTGTTCTCTTTTCGTTTGATTCGAATGCTTTACGTAATTAAATGATTTAGTGATTTAGTAATAAATGATTTACTGTGAATTAAAAATTTTTTTTTATTATTTGTGGATTTTATGCTATTCAAATTTTCGAGAAACGTGGTGTTGAGATGCTCCATGTCATGGTGTGAGGTGCCTTCGGGAGCTCAGCCGGTGGACATGGGGTCTTTTCAATCACGCAGCTGATTCGGGCCGTAATGTGGGGGCTTCCTCACGGGTCCGTCGCTGAAGGAGGGACTAAATTCTATAGAGAAATCATGCGAGGAAAGTAGTGCAGAGGAATAAATGAATACGAGAAATTTTTGTATATTGGCGCAGTGATTGAGGGAGTCGCACTATCGTATTATAACATCGTTTTACCAAGTTCAAATTTTCTCTATCATCCGAAAGATCTATGCAAGTTTGTCGTAAAAAACCATCCAAACATTAGTAGTACTAGATGTGACATATTATCGGGGTTCATGATTTTCACTCGAAGTTTATTCCTACGGTTTACAGCCAACGAACTTTCGTAACTACTCCCTGCACCATCTATGGGTTTCTCTTAAAGATGTAGTTATATAGAATTACAAAAATAAATAGTTTCAAACAATTTTTTAAACCAAAAATACAAATAAATCAAATCCGGAAAAATGTATTTCTTAAAAAACCAATTTATCATGATAATGCTTACAGATTAAATATAAATATCCGCATGTCGTTGAGTTGAAAATCCAGCGTTGAGATAGGCAATAAATTTCCAAACCGACAGAAATAGATGACAGTAGGGTCACGAGCTGAGTTGATAAATGGCATCTGAGTGGTTGCGAAATCCGTCCTCGAAGCAAACTAATTCCAATAATAGCGATACAAAGAATCTTAATTTTCCAAAAATTCCCCTGAGAGTTAGTATGCCAATAGCGTGTGAAGTAGGGTTTGGGTGTGTTCGCAGCCGATCAATTAACATTACATGCCGTAGAGAGACTACATCTGCATGCATACTCAGGCGTAGAATATAGATCCCAGAATGAGAATACCGGTCAGTGATTGCGATTGAGAATGAGTAGGTGAGAGTGAATTTTCAGGTGTCACACACATTTTTAGACTAATTTCAGAGGTTAACCGCAGTGTATAGACTCACATGGACTATTAATCACAGGGAATCAGACATAATGCGTCAGCTGAAATTATCGTCAAACTATTTGCAGGCACTAGATTTCCCACCGATCGGAATTAATAGGCAGTAGCCAAATAGTTAATTTGGGTTCACTCGCTTGAATTTATGTATACATTTAATCTTAACAAATTTTGGTTTCGCATAAATGAATGATTGCAACTTAATTGGAAAAAATTCTTATTTATCATAACTAAATAATTTGCAGATTAATTGCAAAATTCTTATTTATCATCAATAAATAATTGAAGGGAAATTAATATATTCCTGTCCGTCATAAATAATAAGTTTCAAAGTTATTGACATATTTACATATAAGATCTACACATCAAAATTATTTGTTTCTAGAATAACTCTGTAATTTAATTCGAACTATCCTCCAATGCTATTTGCTATTTTCAAGTGAATTAACTAAATCGTAATTTCATTAACCTATAATTTTCCTTATCAATGATAATACTTTACTTTCCTTCAGTAGAATCTTGCGTGAATGATCTATTCCCATATAAATAATGACCCAAAGTGTACAAGATCTGTAGTGTAGAGGGAGTTCTTCAGGCTAATAAACCCGTTTTGTCGGTGCAACTATCTATGATCAGTAAAGTATAATTGTGACCGGATGATGGCGTCTCTAATTGACTTCGTTTATTTTTTCTTTTATTTTTTATCTTCCTTTCATAGCTATTCAAGATGTTACCCAATTCCAAAACCATTCTCAAGCCTTGCTTTTCTTGCTCAGACAAGAATTCAATCATCAAAGACCTACAGGCTCAAATTGGAAAGTACAAAAGAAAGATAGATGAGTTGGAGGGGACATGGTTTAGTCCCTCGCAGATGAAGGAGACTCAGAAGAAACTATACCGAAGCGAGCACTGTCGTGATGCTCTAATTTCCGAGAGTCGGGCACAGAGGAGCTTAATAAAAGAGCAGTCGGAAGCACTGCATAAGTTATATGTCCAGGCGGCAACCACTAGAAAAATCGCGAAGATCCCAATCAGTGAAGCCAGCAATCTTTTCCCAGCGCACCACGATATCTCCGTCAGGTCGTCATCCCCACTCAAGAAGTCTTGCCGTGTGTGCGTGGAGTCCGAGCTTTCTCCCAGAGGCCCAGATATTGTATTCACCGGGACTAGTAAGGTCCAGCCAAACATCGCGTCCTCATCAACCGTACAAACGGCCGCCGCTTCAAAACCTAAACGTCGACAGTTGTCGCGAGCCGAACGCAAACGAAAACAACGAGAGCGGGCCTCTGTCAAGCAGTGCGCATCGTCAACCGTCGCTCCAGTCAGCAGTAATAGTAATCTAACAGTGGTCGATCTAACCACCGGGATCTCCGGGCGAGTCATCTCCGCCGCCGGGGTGACATGGGAAGAAAACGCCGCCGAGTTCTTCGATCTAGACGAGTTACTCGCCGACTCGGAGTGGGAGAAATGAAGATTTCCCCGCAAAATGGTCTCATTCTCTGTAGAGACCTGAACATCTTCTGATATCATTTTCTATTTTTGTGTTTATCCCGTTCTTGTAAATTTCATTGTATAAGTTCTCGATATATTTGTACAGTAAATCTAACAATAAAAATTTTTTTTCGTCTATGTATGTGTTTTTGTTTTTCTTAAGGAAGTGAATATGAAATTGGTAACTAGCATTGAGAGTCTCAGAAAACAAGGAGCATTAGTCAGTTGGCAATCCCAGCTAGAAACATTGCGATGGGCGACTAAATGAAAAGACGTAAGTCCTTCTATCGGCAGTCAGGGGTAGGAAGTCGAGGCCTCAGTAAGGAGTAGTCCGAAGGAGATGGCTCACCTGCTTACTGGCGTCTCGCCGGCATAGCACAGTTCCAACGTGAAGCGATTCACGGGTGCTATGTTGGAGTGTAGGTTATGTACGGGTCCTGCTCGACGATGACAAAAGTAAGGACGAGCATAATCGATGTGGGCATTCATCCTCTAGACTGAAAGCGGTACTAAAGAGGGTCATCCGAGTAGTCACCCGCCAACAAATGTATGTAATGAAAATGATCCCACTGATTATAAAACATTTATTCTTGAATGTTGCTTTCAATTGGGATTGATGATCGATCATATGATTGCACAGTATTGTGAAAATGTTTAACTGACTTTGCATCTGGGCTAATTGATTTGCTGATATTTCCGTATTGTTACTCCGTTGTTGATTTCTTTCCTACGTACATGAAACAGGAATTCCAACACTTCTTTATTCACAACTTGTTGATCCTATTTACCGTGATTCTTTTAATATAGTTCGATAATTTCTTCCGCTTTTATATTTTGCTATCGTAAATTTATCTATATGCTCGTCATTTTTTATTATTTTTATANATTTTTATCTTCCTTTCATAGCTATTCAAGATGTTACCCAATTCCAAAACCATTCTCAAGCCTTGCTTTTCTTGCTCAGACAAGAATTCAATCATCAAAGACCTACAGGCTCAAATTGGAAAGTACAAAAGAAAGATAGATGAGTTGGAGGGGACATGGTTTAGTCCCTCGCAGATGAAGGAGACTCAGAAGAAACTATACCGAAGCGAGCACTGTCGTGATGCTCTAATTTCCGAGAGTCGGGCACAGAGGAGCTTAATAAAAGAGCAGTCGGAAGCACTGCATAAGTTATATGTCCAGGCGGCAACCACTAGAAAAATCGCGAAGATCCCAATCAGTGAAGCCAGCAATCTTTTCCCAGCGCACCACGATATCTCCGTCAGGTCGTCATCCCCACTCAAGAAGTCTTGCCGTGTGTGCGTGGAGTCCGAGCTTTCTCCCAGAGGCCCAGATATTGTATTCACCGGGACTAGTAAGGTCCAGCCAAACATCGCGTCCTCATCAACCGTACAAACGGCCGCCGCTTCAAAACCTAAACGTCGACAGTTGTCGCGAGCCGAACGCAAACGAAAACAACGAGAGCGGGCCTCTGTCAAGCAGTGCGCATCGTCAACCGTCGCTCCAGTCAGCAGTAATAGTAATCTAACAGTGGTCGATCTAACCACCGGGATCTCCGGGCGAGTCATCTCCGCCGCCGGGGTGACATGGGAAGAAAACGCCGCCGAGTTCTTCGATCTAGACGAGTTACTCGCCGACTCGGAGTGGGAGAAATGAAGATTTCCCCGCAAAATGGTCTCATTCTCTGTAGAGACCTGAACATCTTCTGATATCATTTTCTATTTTTGTGTTTATCCCGTTCTTGTAAATTTCATTGTATAAGTTCTCGATATATTTGTACAGTAAATCTAACAATAAAAATTTTTTTTCGTCTATGTATGTGTTTTTGTTTTTCTTAAGGAAGTGAATATGAAATTGGTAACTAGCATTGAGAGTCTCAGAAACAAGGAGCATTAGTCAGTTGGCAATCCCAGCTAGAAACATTGCGATGGGCGACTAAATGAAAAGACGTAAGTCCTTCTATCGGCAGTCAGGGGTAGGAAGTCGAGGCCTCAGTAAGGAGTAGTCCGAAGGAGATGGCTCACCTGCTTACTGGCGTCTCGCCGGCATAGCACAGTTCCAACGTGAAGCGATTCACGGGTGCTATGTTGGAGTGTAGGTTATGTACGGGTCCTGCTCGACGATGACAAAAGTAAGGACGAGCATAATCGATGTGGGCATTCATCCTCTAGACTGAAAGCGGTACTAAAGAGGGTCATCCGAGTAGTCACCCGCCAACAAATGTATGTAATGAAAATGATCCCACTGATTATAAAACATTTATTCTTGAATGTTGCTTTCAATTGGGATTGATGATCGATCATATGATTGCACAGTATTGTGAAAATGTTTAACTGACTTTGCATCTGGGCTAATTGATTTGCTGATATTTCCGTATTGTTACTCCGTTGTTGATTTCTTTCCTACGTACATGAAACAGGAATTCCAACACTTCTTTATTCACAACTTGTTGATCCTATTTACCGTGATTCTTTTAATATAGTTCGATAATTTCTTCCGCTTTTATATTTTGCTATCGTAAATTTATCTATATGCTCGTCATTTTTTATTATTTTTATATAACAAAAAAATTCATTATAAGTATTTTATCTATTTTAAAGGTTTTTTCAAGTTACAGGTAATTATTTATATTCAACTTATTTCCAGATTGAATTTTATGACAAATTAAAGACTGAATTTAAGAATTTTATAATTAAGTCAAATGCATTAAATTTTTTGTAATTATTGTTTTACAATAGTAATTTGATACATTATTAAATACGATTTTTTAATTGAAGGTCATAATGAGTCGTATTTTAGGGAGATATTTGAAGAAGCATAAATATTTATGTTTAATTTGCCTGATAATATTATTGATAGCCTGGCAAAATATATTTATGAAATGTTCATTTTCATTAATGTACAAGTCAAATATTTCTTTTTATAATTCTAAACTTGATACTCAATCTGCAATGACAATTGATATGGATGATTACCATTGTTCGTTTGTAAAAAAAAATCTTTCAATAATTCATATTTCAATCATTATTGGTGGTCAAAGTACAGCTAGACAATTCACAGTTCTTTTAAAAAGTCTTCTGTTTTATAGACGAGATCATATTTATTTACATTTGGTCGTTGACAAATCAGCTAAAATATCATTAGAACATTTGATAATGACATGGAAACTGCCTCAGGTATCGGTCTCGTTTTATGAAGTAGAGAATTACCAGGTAGTTTATTATATATTTCATTCAATAATAATATTGTGTATTGAAGAAATTGATCTCATGGATTCCGAATAATCATTATTCAGGAATCTATGGACTTCTCAAGTTAGTGCTTCCAACAATTTTGCCGTCAACGATGGAAAAAGTATTTACTAATTACCATTTTTATTTAACTAATAAACTCAATCAGGTAATCGTCCTCGATGCAGACTTAATTTTCTCAGGAAACATTATTGAACTGTGGAAATATTTCGACAAATTCAATTCAAAACAAGTTATAAATGATTATTGGGTAGTTTTGATGGAAATGCTAATTTTAGATTCTTGGTTTAGTGGAGAATCAAAGCGATTGGTACCTTGATAAATTAGATCTTTCTACACATCCGTGGCCAGCCTTGGTAAACTAGATTTAGTAATAATTTTTGTTGTCTTTTATTGTTAAATGTAGTTATAATTCAAAATGAATATTATTATTATTATTATTATTATTATATTATTATTATTATTATTATTATTATATTAATTATTATTATTATTATTATTATTATTATTATTATTATTATTATTATTATTATTATTATTATTATTATTAATTATTATTATTATTATTATTATTTATTATTATTATTATTATTATTATTATTGTTATTATTATTATTATTAATTATTATTATTATTATTATTATTATTATTATTATTATTATTATTATTATTATTATTATTATTGATTATTATTATTGTGATTGTATTAATTGTAATCAATATATTTTATAAATTGAAATAATGAATGCGAGAAATAAATCAACTTTATGGCAAACTTTTTCAAGCCAAAACACATAAGTAATTTTTTTCACAAATTAAAATAATTATTTAAATTCTTTTTGAAAAGTTTAGTAAAACCTGAAATGACAGAATGCTTAAAAATTAAATCTTATTCCTCTTTATGTAAGTTTGAAAAACAATGCGATTTAAGGGCTTGGTGTTCGTGGCTGAATAGTTGATAGATAAACTTTGAGGTCCTTATCCAATGTTTATTAATTGGAATAATTGAATAAAAAGGAAAATGCCGTATCAATGTGGTGAGAATCTAATGTTGCCAAATCTGTCAAAAAAAGCCAACAGAGGAATAAAACAAACTTATTTGCTCTTGTACTTTAAATAAAATGGTACTATCAATTTTCATATTTTATTTCGCAATTTTTCTCACCGCCTCGAATTATCAAGAGTTTACTTTGTACTTATTTTTTCTTATCCCTTTTTATCAAAATAAAATCTCAGAATTTCAAAGATAATATATTCTTGGCATTGTCTTCCGAGTTATAGCAATGCACTTTCCACATTATTTACATTTCATTTCAATTTTATTTAGGGTCGCGGTTTCAATACCGGTGTCATGCTAATGCGTCTAGATAGACTTAGGCAAAGTAATTGGCAAGAAAAGGTAATGAGTACCACGAAAATATATTTGAAAACGAAAGGTCCAGTTCAATTGGCAGACCAAGATTCGATCAATGCCGAAATAATCGATAATAGTGAAACAATATTTCGATTACCTTGTGAATGGAATATGCAGCTTGGTGTGAACTCAATATTGAATTTATGTGCATCTGTTGCAAGAGGTGATCATAGATTGATCAAATTGATCCACTGGAATAGCCCATCGAAGGGAACAATGGAAAACAAAGGTATATAAAAGTATTTTACATTACAATTCAAAGATAAACATTTTTGTTGACAACAATTATTTATTAATCAAATATATCTTATCAAACGCTTAATTTGATAACTTTTAGATTCTGGATTCAAGTGTAACTAAACTAACTGTAAATTTATGGAATAAAACTTCTACTGCCAACTTTATTTATATTATTCTTATATTAAAATTTACAATTATTTACATTATTTTTAATCATTTAAATTATATCATTACAAGATATACCAGATTTGTTTAAATAAGTTAGAAAAATTGAGTTAATTAGAGTTTGAAAGTAAAAAAATGCAATTAAAAATTCTCTTAAATTGGGTTGCGCTACAAATTAAGGTACCAGTAGATTCATGGAAACAAAACGGCTCTAAAGTTATAAAGAAGATTAAGGGACAGAAAAACTTTCAAATGGAAATAATATTGTTAATTTATCAAATAAATGTTCTGTTGAGTATAGTGTAGTCAATTCTTGATCACTTTATATAACAATCAAGTAAGTTTTGAAGACAGAAATATTTAATAATCAAACAGCAATAAGATACATTATACAATAGATGCTGGAAAATATGTAAGTTTTAGTATACTTTTCAAGAAGATTTTAATTTTTCGATAGAACTAAAAATCTGTTTGTATTTATACTACGTTTTTAGCATTCAGGCTAAATTATTTTATAATTTTGATACTTCATTTACTACTAAAAATTAAAATATTATTTTAAATTACTGATTTGTTTATGATACATTTTATTTATATTATATATTATTTTATTTTGCTGATAATATACATTTATTAAAATAAACATTATTTAAACAAGGATATAATTAAAATATTTGGTTATTGTTATTATTTAAATTTATATTATTTGCCATAAATTTTAATAACATTCACATAAAATATACAATATATGCAACACTTCATTTATTCCAATAACAAATCTAATTCTATACACTATATATCTGTAACAAGTTGACATAAGCAATGTTACGCATAATATATTTAAGAATATTCATTTTAGTTTGGTAGAATTCAAAAAGTAGAAATCATCACACCCCTCGTACCATTAAACCAGTAGATATATAAAATAATTAATTCTGTGAAAGTGACGGGTCCACCTCCATTTCGAAGTGCAGTAATGCAAATCTCATCTAACCTTTCATATTATTCCTGATCCCCAAATGGGAATTAGGTTGTTTTAATTTTTTTAATATTTCAAAGTTAATTTTATGGAACAAAATTAATATCCAATGAAGATAAACACTTCATGTAGTTCTAATATATTTTTTGTTTGACAGTTTGCCGGCCGGTACAATCTCTAACATATACGACAACATTTTGAACAAATTTAAGGTAATGTGTTAAAGCTATTAAAATAGCCAACTCTTAATCAAAATATATGCATTTGGTACATTTTATTTTGGACTTTGGACGCTTTCTCTCATTCATGATGACTATTTCCGGTTTGGGTTTTGCTATGATTGAATCTCACAAATGTGATATAATTTTCATAGAAAATTGACTGTATCTTTTGTATGCTGTTTTTGTTTTCAATAATTCATTATTCTAACTTTTAACATTATTCTTACAATATATTTCTCAAGGTCGTTGTTAATTGATAAAATGAAATAAATATATCAGTCAAATCCTGTAGAATTTTATAATTCATTGAATATTTTCAACTTCATTATTTTAATTGTCCTAAATGTAGATAAGATATTCAATTCTGGGGATAATGCTCACTTGTGGATGCTAGGAAAGTTTATGATAGAAATAGGGGTGGGGAAGGAGCATCAGATTGTCCGTCAAAAATTCTTGTTGCATACACAACATTTCATAGTGCTCCTACTATTAACAATCCTACAAACACTGCAAAAATATTATCGAACGGACCCAGGTGTAACTGATTTAGTCTTGTTCAATAAGAATTACGGCTTATTACTTAAAGGTCAATGAGCGACATTTTTTCTTAGGCTTTGCCTATCACCTCAATACCAATAACGAAACAGACTCATAATGTAGGAGTGACCAACTAAAGCATAAATAGGATAGAAATAATCATTCATATTTTTTGATATATATCATTTATTTTTAAAAATAAAAATTTCATTTTATCCATTTGCGATGAAACAACAAAAAATTTGAAACCTTGAAATCCATAGAGAACGATGAGTCAATGAGGAAGTCGAATGATTTATTAAATAGATATTGGAATTTTGAAGATATGCTGAATGTTTTCCGGTGATGCGATTGTGATGAGGATCTTATTATCGACCCAACTTCATGGCTTCTGTCATTTCCTTGCTTCACATCAAAACACTTGTGGTAATAGTATACTGAACCATCCAAGATTTACTGCTTCTAGATACTGCATTTATCTGTTCTTATAAACCTTGTAGAGTGATCTCATCAATTTGTTAATATTTTCTGATCTTTCAACAAAATAAAGTTGTCGGTGATCAATTTTATATCTGCAATGTTTTCTATCACCTAGATCCTGTTTTTGTTAAAACTTTGATGCAACATCTTCTATGAAATTGGTTGCGTCTTTGATGATTGTCTTTCAAAGTATTGAGTAGGATTCATTTAATTCACATTCTTCTATAATCTGCAAAGGATGATTTCTGAGTTCGAATACAGCATGCGCTTGCTGAAACCACGTGGATGCATTGTTCAAAACAGTAACACTTTGACTTGTATATGACTTTTTTCGTCAATGAGTCCTCGACGCCAATGTTTTGATTACATTCAATTGACATTCTTAAAAATGAACAAGAGTAAAACTAATAATTTATTAAAATTTAAAAATCTTGAATTTCTTATTAGAACGACTAATTTATTGCAATTTCAATATATATTCCATGAATTATTACATATATCATTTTACGTTTCCAGATTATTCTTCATTACCCTGTTGTATTAATATATTTAATATTTATATATTTCCAAAACAGTTTTAATATTATTATTTTACAATTTTTTTCCTATTATATTACAAGATTTTATTTTATGAATAGGAAATAATGAATTTCAATTGTTAAAAATATAGTGAATAAAACACCCGGAAATAAATGATTGATTTAATGAAATACATCTCAGAAAAGGAAATAGAAAATTTGAAAATGAAACCACAAATTGAATAAAGTCTAATTCAATAAAAGACATAAATAAAAGTCTGTATGGATATGAAATAGGAATTGCCAATCATGTCATATCTGTATTTTATTATGAAATATAGAATTTTAGACTTAGAAAATATTCTTTTTTTTCAATAAATATATACAAGTTACCCAATGAATATTATAATATCACTTTTGATCTATTCTTCAAAAAATATTTTTGTAATTTTATACATTAGATAAAAATATATTAAGACAATGTTAAATCTTCATTGTTAGAATTATCCAAAACTTTTTTTGCATTAGACAAAAAATAACATAAGGTTGGACAATTGGTATGAGTCTATAATTTTGAGAAGAACTGCTTCCAATGTACAGGAGCAGGTGGATAATTCAGTAAAGAATATTGGTATTATAAATGGAGTCCTCTGGATTCTTAAGTATAAGTTTTTAGGCACACGTCCGCTTTGTGATACATCGGATTTGGTATACATCCTGTTTACACGCGAAAAACATTACATGGTATATGTCCTTTCATTGGAATATTACTCACATGTTAGAACTAGTATCAGTCAAAATGAGTTACGACATTGTACACAATAATTGGATTTATATATGAATTTTTACGTGAATTTATGTTTTTTCGCTTAAGTCTTTAGTAAATTTCATGTGAATAGATTAATCGCTCTCCCTTTATTTCTTATGGAAAAATCTTTTGGTATTAGTCCAAGGATTAAGGATATAAACTGATCTAACTCTGTATTTTAAAGGATATTCTTAAAATAATAATACTGATAAAATATAGATAAATAAATACAGAATAATGAAGCCACCTAATATACACCGAATGAACAGTTTGTAATGGTGCTTATATTTTTCATCTGATCTGGACCTATACCCAACTCAACACATTCCTGGTAATAAATTTTCAACAGCACTTATTAGAAACTGTTTATCAATGCCATTATTTGATTTATTTTTACAATTTTACACGACTTAGACGTTATATTTTTCAAGTCAATTTTTTAAGATTCCAATAAAGATACACCAATTCAAAATGGCCTTCGGAGGTATTTTGCTGGATTGAGACAGACGTTTATTGAATATGATGGTAATTTGCTTCGGAGAGATTTGATAGGAGCTTTCACTGTCAGTGATCGCTGTAAAAATCGCGATTCCATCAAACCGGTTAATAATATTTTTAAACATTTAAATAAATTTACTTAGAAAATTATTTTATTAGATATCAATAGATCAAAATCATTTGTAAAAATTGATAGGTGTTTCAAAACTTTTTAATTTGAAGTTATATTTTATGATCAGTTCATTAAAATAACTATTAAAATAACATCTATATATAAAAATCGATCAAAAATATTTATGAATATTTATCACACGATTGCTTAATTTAGAAATGTTCATTTCAATATTAATTAAAAACAATTTGTGTTAATTTACTCAAACGAAATAATGAATAAATTATGTTGCAAGAAGCATACAAACTCACGGTACTTCCGTGTTACCTTACCCCCAAAAATTAAATTAAAAAAGAACACAATTATTATATTTATTTTCTAAATCACAGTTACAAACTCAGCAAATGTTTGTAAGGAGTTTGTAAATGGTCATTCAGGTGGCCAAAAAACCACAATGTCGTTGAGAATAGTGTCGAACACATCGGCATTGTTGCTTAGAACACGTTTGCGCCACATAAACTCACATAATCACATAACCACAGATAGCCTTAATAAATTCATGTTCAATAATGTTCAATAACGTCATCAATAATGTATTCTCTCATTTTTTATATTGTTATTTTAATTGTATTTTATAATTTAATTTTTGGGGGTAAGATAACACGGAAGTACCAAACTCACCAGTATAGTGAAAATTCATTAGCACACCTACCAATTCATTACACCGCGTTACAAAATAAAAATTTTATGAAGTGCGCTGGTAATATTTACATCCAAAATGAGTAATTACTGCCAACAAATTATTTTTCAGATATTTAATCAACTTTTAGAAATTTCACATTCTAAATTATTGTTATATTATCTACGTGAACTTATATGAAAGTTTTTTCAAAAAGATGTAAGTTATTTATTATCTATTATAATTTGTTAGCAGTAATTACTCATTTTTTGGATGTAAAATACTGCCAACACATATGATAAAGTTTTTATTTTTTGGAAGGCGGCGTGGTTTACTACATTGAAATAATTTCCTCTGTTGATTTTGTTTGAATAATATTATGGAGAAAAAATTATTTGAATCAATAAGTACCCGGACTAGGTTCTATAAAAACCAGATGGAACGGTATAACTTTCTCATCATTAAACACTGATTGGCAACTATGTTTGAACTGGATAATTCAAACGTATATTGTGGTACGAGAGGGATATATATATATATATATATATATTGCCATAAGTTGTCTGCAACCGATTCAATATTTGCTGACTGCATATCCAAATATTTAATCATGCAGAATGTAGCATAATTTGACAAATAAATGGAAAATATGCTCTCCAACGTTGCTACGCAGATGAACATTAAAACAAACAATTTTATAACCACAAATAATATATTATGATTTCACTAAAATATTGTTAAGTTCTGTTATTTTTATAGGGTAAACCGATTACTTATTGAACGTACCACGTAGTTTAACTTTTAATTATGGATAATATAAGTATGAATAGCACTGTAACTAATAAGCGGAAATAATTGACTTTATAAAAGTTTAGAACAAATTAGCATATCCAGTTAATTTAAATTATAATTTTATCAAAACTTGCTCATAAAAATCCACCTTCATATTCGTATATACCCCCAAAATATTGATGAACAAATTTTTGTTAAAATTATTTACTGGCTGTTTATCATAGACTTTTTGCATTAATTTTGATTCTGTACAAGTAACTATTTTTAGAATAATATTCATTCCCATTTATTAATTTCCTGTACTAATTGATTCTACAATTTTTTGGAAAATGTCAGATGAAAATCTCATTCATTTTGAATCATATTTTTCACTTTATATCAATTTATAATAATATTTGACAAATACAACTCAATTTTGTTTTAATTCATATTTTAATTATTCTCAAACTTGCTGATAACTTTTCATGGAAAAAATTGACAGAGCTCATTTGTGTTATGAATATTTTTGTAACTGACTTCACATGCTAACCTCTACCTCGAGGGGGTTGGCCAGAGACATGAATGTATTTTTGTTTAGAAAATCACAAGTTTTGATCGTCACTAATCTTTATTGAATTTTTCTCGTTAAATGAAGAGAAGAAAACAATGTTTCTGGTAAAATTTCTAAATGAAGATGAGAGGCTTTCCAACCTCTACTTTACCCATTCCAAGAAAAATTTAATGAATAGATGTTACTTACAAAAAAAAAGAAGACTCCAAAGGCTGCAGCCTTTAATGGGTATCTGCAACAGCAACAGCAACTTTTAAAAGTCGTTTGTTTTAAAAATAGCGATAATCCGTTCATATTTTTATATTTATACCAGTCTCATAATCTCTAAATAGTACATTCTGCGAGGGTTACAAAAATTAACGAAGAATAATTTAAACTATTAGGATTCTCACCCTTTAAAATATTAACATCGGTTGGTAAATTACTAAATAACTCCATAAATTTTATTTAAGAAATTATGCACTCAAAGATTATATTTTCTTTGATTTAGATTCTCAAATATCATACCAAACCATATAAAAGTAAATCAACAAAATGAATAATGCAAAATTGATAACTGTTTGCTCATTGTGTAAAATATTTTAAAAAGAATAATTTAACTGTCAGAATGACCAGCCTAAAAGAGCGCAACGTTGGCAAAAATCAAATTCATATTTATACATTTATTGAAAATATGTAATCAATAATTTATTGTAAAATTAAAAAATATACCACATCTTCCGGATATACTAATATTATAAAAAATTTGATATTGTAAAATTAATGTGTCAATAGCGCTATAGGTTCTATTTTTAGGAAATCGACTATTATCAAATCTGGTTATAATAAAATAAATTTCTGCAAAAGAACTTCTTCCGGTAGTTACTGTATATGCAATAGATGAAAATTTTTATACAAGATAACAAAAGTACTCAAAAAAAGAAATAATTTGAATATAACCATATTTTAAATCACTACATATTGTTAATTAAAACAATGAAATTTGCCAATTCTAATGATAAAAATAATTATCTCTTTCATTTGAATCATTTCATTAATTATTTCCCAGTTCACATTAATTTCCAATAAACCCTTACTAAATGCGTTGGCAAAAGATATTTAAGTCTGAAATATCTCAAGAGAATTCATTTATAAAGGCTTCAGTCGTTATTATATTAATATTATTGCATCGTTGTTCTTTTCTGAATTATTATTTTCTCTTGATTAAGCATTAAATTTTGTCAGTTTACTTCGGATAATATAGGACTAATTATTTATTTGCCGAGTAAATTTCAATAATAACAATATTAATAATTGGGAAAGAAAGTGAATTATAAACATGATTTTTTTTATTTATCTTTTTAACACTATTCCTACCGGGACCGGTCAAATGGCCGTTTTTAAATTTTCAATTGGAATTTCCTACATTCAACGTAAGCGAATCGCCTTTAAACTTTATGACTTTTCCTCATATATATGTATGATACATTTTTCAATATTCACTTATTTTTTTATTGTTTATTTTCTGAGAAAAATTTGTAGTCTGTCTTACCTACTACGACGAAAGAGAAGGAGAGTTTTAGTTAGTTCCGATAGTGAGAATGACGAAGAAGCAAGCGAAATTGCAGAACGTGTAGAACCAGAGTGGTTACAACGAGACTTATTGAATAGTCAGAATAGGCATAGTATTGCGAAATTCGAAGTTTTGTAAATTGTAGTTTATTCGAATTTGATTACAAATATACATTGGGTGCTGTTTTGGAGTCAGAAACACCGACGTTAATATTTATTTAATTAAAAACTCCACACCTATCACTACCTATCAAACCCGACATTTTTAAAATTAAAATAGACAAGACTCACAGAAAAAATAGAGATCTTGGAATACATGTAGTGATGAAATAATAAAACCCTATTATAAAGGAGGTTACAACGTTATTTGTGACAACTTCTTCACTTCCGCGAAATTAGTGAGACGTTGCGAAAAGAAAAGTGCCGAATGGTTAGCGATATCCCAAAATAACTGAAGGAAATTAAAAAATCACTACCAAGATATTAAATCAGGTTTTTCTTGTGTTATCAAAAGAATTTGTCCTTGATAATTTACAGACGTAAACCTGCAAAAGCAGTATGTTTAATAAGTGTACTTATCTAATTAAAAATTCAATAAATCTAATGACTACTATCTAGCTTTTGAAAAGAAAAAGACATTTCAAAATAATGATAAATTCAAACCACAAAAACATAAAAGCCGAACTGAACTCGTAAGTTTTAAAAATGTTACTTGGTTAATGCGTTTTAATATTATTACTCACCTTAACCCAGTCTACGCTTTAAACTTGAAAATCCTTTGGTGTATTTAGTATTTAAATTAAATTTTTCTAAAACATATATTTTATCCAAAGTCTTACAACTCTTTTCGAATAACTCTTGAATTATAATTGACCAATTATTTTGAGATCGAGTTCCTTTCTTGGTACCTATGACAGCCTAATAAACTCGAAATTAGTCTGCCATTAGAAATTACATTGAATATCGCTTTACAAACTTTAAACTATTTTAAAGTGCGATATAATTTTAAACAATCGTATAAAGTACCAATTAAAATTATTCTCCTTACAAACTTCAACTTTATTCGTCATTGGTAACATCAAACAAAACGAATTTTCGTCGTAAATATTTTGATTATATTTCAGCTGCACTCTGCTAAATTAGCATTATTTTCACGAGTCAATACACAAGTTCCAATAATAAATTAATCATCAAAGTGAAAACGAAAAAAAAACTAACCAAATAATTTTAATCAAATTTGAGAGAAAATCGCTGTAGAAACAGCCCAGGTTTGTGAAAGAAATATTCAGAAATTCGTGTGTTGGTTTTTTTATGAAAAATTAGTTTAAACACCATATTTGCAATTGAGGAAGTTGATAAATTACCCACTCGAATCAAGATAATATCTCCAAATTAAATCCAATGATTTATTGTCTGCTGAATCGAGGGTCCCAGTCGATTGTCAGATGAGACATATAAAAGAATAAATAAAACCCCTGTCAGTTCTGTTCATTTAAATCGATAAGTTTCTTGGTATAAGAATTTGACCAGACAGTTGTTTTTCCCATTGGAAATTGCGGACAATATTTTTCTGATAGACAGGAATTCGATGAAATATTTCCAAGGAAGAAAACTATTTGATGTGCTGATGAATGGGAATTATTACGGTTTAAAAAATAATTCATAAACGGGAGTTCAGAATTAACAAAGTTGAATTAACTATTAATGAACTCTAGGGCCGCAAAAACTCTTTTCCATTAGCGGTTATAATGTTAATTTTTAATTTAATAGTATTTTAGTTTAATATTATTATGTTAATTGTAGTAAGTAAATGTGAGCTTTCTGAACTAGTATGGGTTATCGTACATATACCCCGGTAGGAACTTTTGCAGATATCGCGCGTTCCTGCGTAATGCGTTATCGCGTATTTATTGGTTTATTGATCTCCAATCGCAATTATTGATTTTAAAGTGCTACTTTTGTCTTGTAAGTAATTATCATTGTCAAATTCTTGAATATATATTTCACGATAATCAAAATGCTTCGATAAATTTAATGACGTTCTACTAAAGTGGTCAAATTTTTAGCTCGTTTATTTCCTCTTGTTATTATTATTATTATTATTATTATTATTATTATTATTATTATTATTATTATTATATATAATTAAAATGATTTAAAAAACATATAAAGCAAATTATAAAATTAGATTCACGGAAAAAAATAATATATAATTATTTGATATATTTATCAACACAGATATTCAACAATTCAAATACCAAACAGCTAGTCAATCCAATTCTCGATGGAGATATTTTCAATTCCTTGAAGTCTACATCTCTTGACGAAGAAGACGAATGCTCAGAAATTCGAGTAGAACAGCAAATTATCCGTAGGACACACTTGTTTTTTCTGGAATTTAATTATACATCTGATGGCCCAGATGATGTAACACTTGTCAGCCAACTGAGTTTAGATCGGTATGGTAATTATTTGGAAATATATATTATTCAATAATTTGGTTTTTTCCTGTTCGAAAAAATAGCCTGCAAATTCTTGAAGATATCGCACGCCATTGGCCAGGCCCAGTAAGTCTAAGTGTCTATGTCAGTGATAGTGAAGCTAATCAGCTTGTCGAATTCGTTATCAATTCCCCAGTGCTACTCAAACGATGGAATATAGCATATCATATGGTTTATAAAGAGGGTGTAAGTTAATGTTGATAAATGAAATTATATTATTCGGAAATTCAGCAATTTTATCCCGTTAACAGCCTGAGAAATATTGCACTCAAATACAGTGTCACTGATTTCATTTTCATCATAGATTTTGATTTCCTGCCGAGTCTAGAATTGTATTCCTATGCAAGAGATGTAATTAAGAAACATATTCTCATTCAAGTATTTGATTTGTGACTGAAGAATCTACAAAATTTTTTTCTTAGAAGGAATTAAATATGAAAATTGGTCTGATTGTGCCTGCATTTGAAACATTTCAATACAGATTAAATTTCCCGAAATCCAAGGGAGATTTGTTGACAATGTTAAACACTGGAGAAATTAGTCCGTTTAGGGAGGATGTGTGGCAAGCTGGACATGGAGCAACTGATTACGCGCAATGGAAAGCCGCTACTAGACCATATGAAGTAGGATTAATGACTAGCATCTAATTATTGTTTAATGAACTATTTAATTTTAATAATACCAGCTGTGAAGATGAAAATCAACGAACACAAGATTTAATAATTGAGATTATTTTAAAATTAAAAAGTAAAATATTTAAAACATTTTATCATATATTTATAGTGAAAGAATTTCGGAGAGAAATGTTTAAAATTTAAAATGTAAATTACAAATTTAAGTCTGAAGAATTGCGGTTTTAAATCTAAAAATTGTCATTTAAATTTAAATTAAGGTTTGTTGGCTAAAATTCTAATTTGAATAATTTGTAGATTTGAATATTTTGATTCATAATTTTATTGTTAATTTATGAATTTTAATATTTTAATTTTAAAATGTATGTTATGATATAGGTGGTGCACCCAAAAGATTTTGGATAATGTGTTGACTGATCTTCGATTGAAGTATCGTCCCCCTTTGTTTCATTGTAGATGAGTGTTATCCCCGGTTCTACTTCTGAGCTGTCATTGGCTTCATCAGAGTTTTCACTAGCTTTCATTAATTTTATTATTTGAATGTTGCATTTATCAGCAAAGGGTTATTTTCCTGGATAGCAAATTATATTCCTACTAAGGTAAAAAATTGGCTATTCTTGTTTGTTCTTCTTGGTTTTTGAGACTCGTGTCAAATTTTCAATAATTTCCTGGCTACCTTAACCAAGAAGAAGCCAAAATCGAGTGGCACTTCGATACTCCACTTCATTCACAACTTCCACTTGCATTCACATAATTATGTGTTACTCCTAATATAAAAGGTAAAAATCAATAATATATTATCCGCCAAACAGTCAATAAATTATCTATAAAATAATGAAAAAAAAGGTTTAGAAATGTCCATTCCAAACTGGGTAGACCAGAAACCTTTATAATATAATATAATGTAATATTAAAGTCTTGTTTGATTGTCATCCCAGACTCCACACTATCATTGTCATCGTGGATTATCAATTCGATTTTGCTTTCAGGTAACCCACCATAAAGCATTTTGGAAGTATCATTAGTTTCAAAGATGTAAACGTAGTTGTTTGTCATCTCAGGTTCTGCCAAATCAATGCTTTTGTGAGTTGGAACTTCGATTATGTTTTTAGGTAATGCATTATAAAGTTCAGCTCCATTAGATCCATTCTTACAAGAAACATCATAAAGCATTTTGAAAGTATCATTAGTTTCGACTGTCATATAAATCTCTTCAAAGAACAACAAAGGTGAGCAAATAATGAAATCGCTATGTTCAATAATCTTTGATCTTTTCAAATCTTTAAAATCTTTATATTCCAAATTTTGTTTGGTCATTTTCTTTTCAACAACTTCGAAAATTCAAAATTCACAAATTTCCAATAACCTTTATTTTCAAAAACAAAATACAAAATTTAAAAAATCACCTTTTTAAACAAAACTGCTCAAAAATCCAATAATCCGAAAAATTAATTACAAGAATTCGACAGAAAAAATCCAAAACAATCGAAACTTAAAGCACTCAAAATTCATAAAAATCCAAACAAATTCAAAATACATAACCCAAATTCCTAAAACAACATTGCCCGCGTCTGTGTGTGCACACTAAAAATCCAAATTCAGAACAAAACGCACACAGACGCGACAATCAAACTCAGGATTGACCAAGTCTGACATGAATTTAAATACACCTAAACCTCGATTTGCGTCGTTTTCGAAGTTGCGTCGTTAAAATTTCAGAATAACAAAGGTATTCTATTTTAAAAATTATACTTTCTGTGAAATTTGAATTTTTGTATTTTTAATTTATAATTTTTTGTTTTTTTTAATGTGAGGTCTTTAAGTTTAAAATGAATTAAAGGATTTAAAAAATTATCAAATGTAAAAATTATTATTTTTATGAATTTAGCGAACTTTTGTTTCAATTTAATATTTTTTAAAGTTTTTTTTATTTAATGTACTGTTTTAATTTATAATGAATTAGAGTTTTTGTTGATATAAAAACATTTATGATATAAAAACATGTTTTTATTAATAAAATTTGGTTTTATTCATGAAATTTACTGCAAGATACCAATTAATGAAAAACTGTTATAAACACATAAGATAAATGATTTCGATTCGCGTCGCCTCTCTACGGTCCCAATTTACGACGCAAATCGAGGTTTAAGTGTAGTTTTATTTTAATTTAAAAATTTAAGTACATTATTTAAATTAAAGTCTCGAATATTTATTTGAAAATATATTTTTACGAAATATATACTTTTATACTTATACATTGTTAAAGAATTGCTTTTAATTTCATTACTCATTTTAACTTTATAAATAAATAAGTATTGAATGATGACATTTTAAAATGTCTGCTGAGATTGTCGATGTCAGTGTTTTTATTTTTCTCGAAAATATTTGTTACCATTATCGTTATTGTAAGATCATTTAATTAAATTTCAAATTATTTGATTTAAATATATGTATTGTAAACTATTGAGTTATGTGATTTTTATTTTTTCTTAATTTTTGATAATTTAAACAACACATTGTTTGATATTTAACCGTTAGACTGTGGAGAGTCAATAAATTAACGCGTAGTATGTCTCTTCAAATGACTTTAGCAGCGTATAGAACAAAAACTAAATTAAACGTTAAAAGTATATAAAAAGTATTAAAATTTTAAAATATAAGATATTGGATACTTCGGATACTTTGTATAATTTTGTATATTTTTATTATAAATGTATTATTTTCATTTTATTCAAGAAATTATTTGTTTTTTTTATTAAAAAAAAGTAATTATTGATATGAATAAATATAAATAGTGCAGTAAAAAAATTTATTACCATTTGAAATCATGCAGCTTTTGTTGTAATTAAAATAGTTCGAAGATTTACTGGAATCTAAAAAATAATTGATCCAGGAGTATCTTAATTAATAAATTTACCGAAATTAATTGAACTTAGGGACTATGATTATGGTTTTAATATGAATTAAATTGTCTTAACTGTAATTTTGGATGCTAGGGAATTATTCAATACTATTTACCATAACTCATGTTCTGTTATGAAAACCATTTCCGAAGACAAATGTTAATGAAATATATATCCAATTAAATATCAAAAAGTAGAAAGCATAAATAAACAGACAATCATTTGCATACAAATGCAATATGATATATTCTATATATACCCTATATTCTATATATAACTATATACCCTATACCAGAAATTTATTCAGCCGATAATAGCAATATTTTATATACATTCAATAAAGTTAAAATGAATAATTAAAAGTTATTTTATAATGTTGTTTGATCAATGGGCCAAATTCTACATGGAGAATTGATCGGCTTAATATCATTGTTAATTCTGTGTTGAGAGGAAACTGGATTTTAGAATATAATTTATGAATTTTTGTACTTTTTTCCTAAATCTTTAATATAAATTGTATGAAATAAGAAAGAATTATCATTTATTTGTTTATTATAAGCCGAAATAATAATAATAATAATAATAATAATAATAATACAAGGACTATCTTATTGTCGAAAATTTTTTCATTAAATACATTATTTGCAGCAAAAGGCTTAAATTATCATTTTATTGTTTTAAATAATAAATGCTGCTACCAAGAAATCATCACTTTATACTAATAATAATAATAATAATAGTAATAATAATAATAATAATAATAATAATAATAATAATAATAATAATAATAATAATAATAATAATAATATCTATTAGGTTACAGCAGTAAAATATTTTATTCATTTATATTTATTTATTTTTTAATTTTCTTAATCTTCATTTCTGTTTTGCATTGTCACTTCTAACAGTTTTAATGATTTTATCATAAATGATATAATTCACGTACCAATTTGGCACGGAAGTCACGAAGATAATTTCCCAGTTGATGTTGAAAGTCGGATTATATTATAATCTACAATTAATACCACCAAATCTGCTAATCACACATAAACACAAACAAAATGAAAAAATAACAATGTAATATTGTTTGTTGGGTTATTGAGTTGGTGATAAATTTAAATGTTACTCTGACTCCAAACGTGTCTTTATACGATCTACCAATAACACTGGACAACATAAATCTTTATTGATAATCACAAATAACTTTCACTTTACACTGACAATAAATTCAACACTCTGCTTGGTGACTATACAATGCTTAATACAACACTCGTGAGGAATAGCACTTGCGTATAACACCGGATTAAAAGATCACAAATTACTGATCGGTTTATCAACTGGGACTTTGAGCTGGTTGTTTTCTTTGACATTCTTCACAAGTTTATTCAAATAATCAAGTAACTTCTTTTCGTTTAATTTTCCAACTAATTCTTTTATTCAAATCTTCTCCAACAATTATTTTCTTACCATTCTTTTTCACAATCGTTTCCCCAACAACGTTTTGTACGACGTTGTCTAATTTTTCGCCAATAATTTTATCTCTCAAATTGTCTTAGTTTCTCTTTATATAGTTTGCTTATTTTGTGGCACTCAAGATAACCAAGTGTTTTCCACTTTCTTTCTCCTGCTTTCCCCGACTGTTCCATTTTTATCTCTGACGGCTGTCAAGCTATTTTCCCTCTTTCCTTTTTTGTTTAACCGTCTTCTCCCAGCAATTACATTATCACTGGCAGGCTGTCGAGATAAGAATAGTGTTGTTTTCCTTTTTTCCCAATTCCAAAATTCCTTTTCCTTTTTGTACTAATTAATTAGTACTGACCTTGGTTTTTATTTTCATGTTTGACTTCTTTTGTTTCTCTCCTCTTCCTCATTTCTTTTTGCTCCCGCTTTCTTTTCTGAGTTCCCATAGATCGTCCCGTTTGTCATGGCAATCTTTCCCCCAGGTAATTTAATTTATTTCTTTATAAATTGTTATTTAGATATCCTCAACATTATTAATAATCACATATGCCACATGACTATTTTGCAGAATAGTAATAGTATTTGCCGGACTTGTTGACTAGAATTTTCTTCTGAGTGTGTCTCATTTGAACAAAAAGAATTTCAATTGTTTCTTTATTGCGTAACCTTTCATCTAACAGTTAGACCTTGTTTGCGGACTACCAGGGAAATGTCCGCGTACCACAGCTTAATGGTTGAGAACCTCTTTAAACTTCCATATTTGTTAAAGTTTTCGAAACAATTACCCTAACCTTGAAATCAATAATTATTGTTTATTATTAATCTACAATCAAAAGAGATCAGCTTTGAAAATAATTAAAATTAAACACAGGAATAGATTACTAAATTCAAATTTAAATATTCAGCTTAAAATATCGATGAATGATGATTTTGAAAATTGATTTTGAAAAATTAGCCAATCAATGGATTAATGAATTATTTTAATAAAAAATTTGAATTTTTTAAATTGGCACTATTTGTGGGAATCACTGTATTAGAGATACAAGTGTTTGTATACACCAAATTCCGAAATTTAGTAACCTCTATAATTCACGTTGGTGTACATACCAGTTGAGGTGAGTCACCATTTACGTGGAAATGAAGTTACTCAATTTCAATTATTCAATTCAGTTATTTAATATTTTAAAAATGATTTTCAGGTAATTTTTTTAATTTCAGGTAACTTTAAGACTTGAATTTTGATTTTATATAATTATGAGATCATTATTCAAGTCCTTAAATATTACTGTTAGCCAGCATTTATAATATAACATATTGATAATTATTTCAGGTGTTTTTTTTTAGGAATTTTGACATTTTATTAATTTATTTGGAACTATTTCAATAAAATGTAAGTTAGATATATTTTTGATTATAAATAAATTAACTAATTACCGAAGACATTTAAATTTTTAATACAATTAGGAAAGAAGGAAAGGCTGAATTTTATAATTTTATAATGAAATAATTTATTTAAATTTACGAATTGTAAATTTCTTTCTGCAAATTCTAATGTTTTGTAATTTAATGAATAAATCTTACATTGTCAGATTTCCACCTTCGCGAAAAGGTAGTATATCCTGAGAAATATCGATAAATCTAAAGAGTTTATATTCTAAATTATTTTATAATTGAATTTTACGATGTATTTTCTTTTTCTCTGAAGCTCAAGGTAGAGCTGTCGGATTCTAAATTATAAGTATTTTCCTACAAAATTTTTTAATAATTTCAAAATAATTATATTTTAACAATATGTTAACAATATGTTAATTATTATTTATTTCGGAACAAAAAAAGCCATAATAAATTTGCATGCATATTCCATTATGTGTTTTGTGTTGGTGTGTGTGTTCAATTATTTTTCTCTCATCTTCACAAATCCTATAATAAAGTTATTAAAATTCGGAACAATAAATTTCTACACACAGGTAAGTTTGTGTGTTCCTATACTATAAATTTTTTTTAGATTATAGAAGTTACTAAATTTCGGAATTAGGTGTACAAATTATAATTTGAAGTTGATTTCTGTCCGATCTCTTACCAATAGTATCAAACTATATTATTGTTTCTGAATTAAACAAGTAAATTATTAAATCACAAGGTGTTTGAGATTGTTAAATCAAACCATTGACGTTGAATATTGAAAAGTTGATTTATAGAAATAAATGGAGTCAGATTATCATCATATTCCTACCGAAATTGTCTTTAAACAATACATTTTTCACACTTCACTCAATTGGGAGCAACATTTTCTTTATCTAGTAACTATAATAACATACAAAAGTAACCTATTAATAATATAACATATATAATATAAAGTGATGATTCCTTCGTAGCAACATTAGTTATATTTTAAAACAATTAAATGATAATTTAAGCCTTTTGCTGCGAATAGAAAATGGATATCTTATAGTCGAAAATTTTTTCATTTGTATTAAATATTATTTGCAGCAAAAGGCTTAAATTATTATTTAATTGTTTTAAAACATATTTTATATAATAAGACATATAAAAATACTTTATATAATTTAACATATAAACATAGATTTCACAACAAGACTATTATAAATTTAGGAGAATGTTAGAATTAAATTTTTAAAATTACAATTAGAGTTTCCTTTAGGTTCATTGGAAAGCCGACTACGAACCATATGTTATAGTGTCACGCAAAGGTGGGGTACTTTTTGATACACGATTCGTTGGATTTGGTTGGAACAAAGTGGCATATATCATGGGACTGGATATTTTGGCATACAAGTTTATTGTATTACCAAACGCATTTATTATTCATCTACCTCACGCGCCGAGTTTGGATGTAGCTAGATTTCGAACGACTGCTTTGTACAGGTAAATATAGTTAAAATATTATTCTCATATTTTCATTCCACTAATATAAACATATATTTCAGAAACTGTTTGAACAAATTCAAAATCGAATATATTAAAAGTTTAGCTAAAACATATGGAGTTCGAGCATTGAAATATCTTCAGTTCAGAAAAGACCAACCCACTTGATAACTATTTTGTTTTCTGAAAATTTGTGTTGTGCAATGTATATATTTTTAAATTATATTTATATTTCACTTTTTGGCAAGCATCATAATTATGTTGGAGCTGAATGACTTTAGCTTATACATAACCTTCAGGAATTGTAAAAACTTAATGAAAAACTGGCTATGTGGAGTATAAGGGTACTAATTTTGAAAATAAATAATTAATATATTAATCACTCCAAAATTTTGTACTAGGTTTAATTATTCGTCTTCTGATAGGAAAGTGTGTTTCTTTTTCGGTTGCTTACCAATTCCAAATCACAAAATTTAGTGTTCATATCGAAAATACCGAAAACCATTTTTTCTTCTTGAATTTCCAGTCCGATTCCCCGGTTTGATTTCAATTTCATAAACTTTGACTTGTCTATCTGAATATATATATATATATATATATATATATATATATATATATATATATATATATATATATATATATATATATATATATATATATATATATATATATATATATATGTGCCTTGCAAAAAGTATTGCCCCTACACCTATTTTTAATCAATTTACAAGAAATATTCAAAATACTTTATTGTAATGAAAGATATGGCTTATTACTGTGTGAATCAAGTAATGAGACAAGCAGAATGACAATATAAGTAGTGAAATATTGGCCCGAATTTTTCCTAAAATTCTTAGGGTTTTTATATAGGTCAGATAGTATTTTTATGTATGGTCACGGAAAGTATATCACTTAATAATGGCAACCGCCAATTATTTTGTAGGTCAACCCAAATTTATGATTTTAAGGAATTTTTACATAGGTCAATCCATAGGTCAAAGTTTAACTTAATAGTTTAAATAATACTTGTGAAAGTAATTAAATAGAATTAGTATTTAATTTCCTGATTTAAATAGATTTAAATAATATAATAAAAGTAGATAATAAAATTATAAATTAAAATAATAAATTAAGTATATTTAAGAATGATTGAAAATTAAAATATAAAATATTTATTGAATGCTTGTGTACGAATATTCCATATTCAATTATTAACTAATGCTTGCAAAAATATCCTCATAGCTGAAAACAGAGATTGTTTAAATAAAAGAGATTTTGTGTTGTTTTTAAAAATATAGTTTTGTTTTTAAAATATAGATGTAATTGACTCAAGAAATCAAACATCTAATAATACTCACTTACTATATAGTTTAAATAATACACATACATTCTATAAAGTTTAATTAATCAACTTTAAAAGTAGGTCAATAAAGTATTAGAGTAGAAAAATAAGTCTATCAGGATATAGAGAAAATTTAGAAAAATATATGTAATTTTATTAAAATCTATGAAAACCAGATATTTTGGGCCGTTAATGTGTCTAAATTATTATTCTTATTTTAACCGAATCAAATAATAATAATGGTCTTGTTTATTTGTGTTATTTAAATATATTAATGATTATGTCATACCTTTTTAATCATTCTTTTTATTTGTAATCAGGATCTTTTATACGTTGTCATCTTTTTACGATTTACGTGATTTAAAATTTCTAAATAAAAAACTATATAACGATAATTTACCACAGTGAATTATCGGTAAAGAATTGAAAAATAAAAAAATAGATAGAAAAATCAATAATGGACAAAATTTAAAGGAAAATAAAAATATTTCGAGTATCGTAACAAGGTGAATGAGGTATCATTTTTATAGGATAACTGAAAATAATACTTTTTTGAAATAATATTATTGCATATGAATTTGTATGTCTGATTATTATATAATCTATGTCTAAATGTCAATGGTGTAGTATTGTATTGTTGATGCATGTGTGTATCTTGCTCAAGATACTTACAATATAATTATTTCCGTCGGAGGGATAATCAGTTTTTTTATATTAATGACTCATTTGTCTCAAAAGTCAGCGAATATGGCGACCACGCCAGGACCCACGATAAATAACTCATGAAATGCTTTTATTCCAACACCGAAAATCTTTACAATTGGATACAGTTTTGAAATTTTCTTAGAAGAGATTAGAAGATTTTATGATTTAACTCAAATTCAATTACAAAAAACGTAAACTAAATGTAAGTAATATATTGAGCAATGAATGTTTGTATGAAAATGTTTGTAATTGTTAGCATGAAATCGAATTTTTTGACAAAATTTGGTATGAAGATTTTCGTATGCTTGATGTCATATGTATAGATACCGTAATAAAATAGATAAATAATAATAAAATAGATATTGACAATTAAGTATGCTCTTTAAATAATGATTATGATAGGGTAATAAAATACAATAAAATGGGGGGTAGGCCTAATATTAACATCTTGATTAATAATAAGAAATTTAATTGTCTTATGGATACGGGAGCCATAATAAGTGTCATTAGTAAAAAATTACTAAATGCACTCGAAAATGTAAAAGTTGAAAACACTAATTTATTCGTAAAATGTGCAAATGAGAGCTCGTTAGATATATTAGAAAGGTTTCGTTATAAATAAAAATTTTAAATCAAGATATTAAGGTCGATTTCTTTATCGCAAATGAAATTTTGCTAAGTTTAATAAGGGGTATTAATATGTTAGATCAATTTCACATTAAACTTGTATTGAACCCAGGAAAAAAATATTTTAATGTTGGATGATAGAAAACCAAGTAATTTAAAAAATAATAATCAGATTAGTCGAAATGAGACTTTGAATAAAATAATTAAAGAATATGAAAATATATTTATGAAACATAAATGGGATGTCAGAATTGACACAGGTACATCTTCATTTTTCCCTATAAAAGTTATAATTGCACATTTTTCATGCTTAATATATATATATATATATATATATATACCGTAGAGTGCCGATTTTAATACCATGGTACACTATATGGAAGACGCCAAAATTTTGATTTACTTTGAAATCCAAATATTATACCAGATACACTATTTGGTTTATTATACCATGGTACACTATTTGGTTTATTATACCCTGGTATACTATTTGGGGAGGTATACTATTCGGCACTCTACGGTATATATATATATATATATATATATATATAATATATATATATATATATAATATATATATATATATATATATATATATATTGTATTTGCATCGCTAGCTTATTATTTAAAAATATTTTTATCTCCTCCTTTTCCAAAACGCAAATACCCGAGGTTAATAAATAAAAAAACTGGTCAACATCACTGTCCGCCACAACAACCTTTTGTATCAAGGCCGCGTAACCTCAGATTTCACGAAAGACCTATTTAAACATACTTTAATAGACGACGACGTAAAATTTCACCTTAAATAAGGAATTTCCCACTCTTTTTTCAATCTCAGCACATTCAATAGTCATTTTTTTCTGGACAAGAGGTGGCGTCAAAATAAACATCAATCATCCAGAATCATCCACATCAATCGGTCGAACTCAATCGATAGTTTTGACTGAGAGAACACCTAAGTAAGCAACATAAAAGATAAATCAGTTGGAAGATTCGTGGTTCCAGCCCTCATAAGCCCACGAGCTTTATCAGCGGATCGTTCAATTGAAAAGATGCTGGAACAAGCTCATTGCCAAGAGCCGTGTCCAATGAACTCGACTAAAACGGCATCACGAACTCCTGTACCGCACCTATACTCCAAAGAAGGTTGAAAGCCGTCTTGTCCACATGGTCATACAGCCAATCAAATCAATAGTCATTTTCAGTGATCTAGACTTTACCATCTATGGGATCATTCAAGACCCCTAGTGTTTATCCAATATACTTGAAGGTCATCTGAGTCTGGTAGGGTAAAGACCCTTAGAACGCTAACATAAATCTTGTGCCATGAAGACTTCCAATTATTTGTATCGAGATCGAGAAGTTTTACAAAACACATAATTAGATAATTGTAAAATTTCAATGGAGTTTTCAGTTATTGTGATTATGAATTAGGATAACTTTTCTTAGTACACATTGCAATTAAATAGAATCTTTATACTATTTATTTTACATCGAGAAATTCTACTATTATTTAAAAAATTATAAATCATCTTATATTTATTCATATATTGCTATACTTTTTATATCATAAATCTAAATATTAATAGTTTTAGTCTTTAGCATTAATTTTTGTTTAGTTCGATAAATTAGTTTACGAATTTTAAAATTCATTAATTTTTAAGAATGTCTAAGATAGGTGAAGCTGAAAATTATATCAAAAAAGCTGAAAAATGGTATTTATTTTTATTATTTAATTTTAATTTTTATGAAAACAGTATGAAAACCTCATTTTTAAAGTGGTCTGTTGATAATGAAGGTGCAATTGAAAATTATACTAAAGCTGCTGAATGTTATAGAGACGGAAAAGATATAAAAAATGCAATTAACATGTATACAAAGGTATATAAATATTATCGAATTTATATGAAACTTAAATAGGTTGCAGATATGTATTATGAGACAAATAGCTTATTTTATTGTGCTAAAGCTTTAGAAGATGCAGCAAATCTGTATAAAAACATGAAGGATTATAAGAAAATGACAGAAATCATTTTAATAGCTGGTAATAAATTGAGAGTTAACGGTAATTCTGATTCTGCCTGTCAACTATTGAAAAGATCTGCTAAGTAAATATAAATTAAAATTGTTTTTATAAAAATTAATTATATAATTCACTTTGTATTCGATAAATATTTTTAATTTTTCTTAGTTAAATAAATTTTAGTATTTATTTTAATAGAGAATTGAATTGACATCAAATTAAATTTCTTTAAGAACAATAATAAAATATTTAAATTTGTAGCTATTTATTTTGAATAGGAAAACAATCAAATTATATTTTCTACTTGTTTTGAAAAATTTGCATAAATCCTCAATTCTCTTTTTCATATAATTCATTGCAAGGAGGGTTACAAATGATAGATTTGCTTTAGAACTGAATTCTAATGTTATATGAAATTAATTTCTCATTGAAAGTTTAATTAATCATAAATTAGCTGTGGAACAGAAATTATATTTATATCTATTTTCATTTGTGTAAATCGAAAATAAATTTCAGAGCAATAGAAGATGACGAGCCAGCTGAAGCAGCAAAACTGTACATGTCTGCATGTGATGCTGCTCAGGTAATGTAAAAGAGTTACATATTTCTCTAATTACACAATGAAATTCAGGATAAAGATA